>AYEL01088588.1:0-22145 GCA_000484575.1 Olivierus martensii
TTTATATTTTTAGTTTTAAAATCAATTTTTTAGAATAATATAAATAATGCTCTTTAGTGAAAATTTTGTAAACTTGTTCTAAAGTAAGTTCTAAACTATTAAGCATTATATAGATTAATGTTCCTGCAGAAAATGCATTATAAAAGTTTTCCACATATATACAGTGGATTCCGCTTAATTGGGACAAATCTCAAAGAATGGAAACCAAACTAATAAACTAATACATAATTTAAATGCTTAATTGGGACAGTAGCAGAAAAGGAATTTTCAATTTTTGATATATTTTAGGGATTTTTCGAAAGTATGGCTATACATACATACACTAATCTTTGCCAAGATGTCAAGAAAGGATTTTATACTCCAAGTAAAATTGCTTGGCTGAATAAAATTAAAAGCCAACCATTTAATACAAGCTATTGTAGACTCGCTGAAATAAACCAAATTCTACCATAATGTGTCTCCTATAATAAGAAAATCAAGTGTGTGAGGAGTGGGCATTACAGAAAGAAATTCCAGGAACATCAAAAATAGTGTAATGGAAAGGATCCAAAAGTCAAAGAAACATTAGATCAATGGATTTCTATAGTTAGCGGGTGAGGTGTTAATATTAGCAGCCCAATACTGAAGACAAAGTCAGAGGAGATCGGTAAAAAATTAATAAATCATATATATATAATTAATATATTTCATATATATATATGATTAATATATCATATATTTTTAATAAATCATTAAAATTAGTACCTAATTATTATTTTTTACCTATTATTTATTTACCTACAAATTACGTATTTTATTTTAGAATTTATTATTACTTCGTTTAATTGTGACAGCCGCGCATTAAAATAGGTAAATTATTATTTTTTACCTATTATTTATTTACCTACGAATTACATATTTTATCTTAAAATTTATTATTACTTCGTTTAATTGGGACAGCCGCTTAATTGGAATAAAATGGCTTAGTCTCAATGTGTCCCAATTAAGCGGAATCCACTGTATTACAAAATTTGATATTGAAATTGTTATTGACATTTATAAAAAAATTACAATAAAAATAATATATTTTCCCAAACAATAGCACACACTATACAAAACATGAGCATAAAAATAAAAAGTATTTATTAAATATCAAAATAATGTTTAGATAGCATGTACTTTCATTAAAAGAATAAACAGCTTTAAATCAGGGAAAGTATTTTTTGGACACCATCCTTCATCATCACAATAGAACATTAAATAAAATAATTTGTTAAAATTTAAAAAGCAACTTAAATATAATAACTAAAATCAATCATGCAAAACTATATAAACAAATTATTGGGTTAAATTTATACAAAAGAACACCATCTTTTATATACAATGTTCTTTTTTATAATTGGTGTTAAATAGTATGAGCCATTAATAAAAAATTTCTAATGCTTTTTATTAAATGACTCATGCCAATGGTAGAAATTAATATCTTTAATGTTGATTATATTTTCAAAGATTCCCTGTTGATAGATATTCCACATTTCTTTATAGATACTTTACTGTCCCTAATATCAATAATCCTAGTGTCCTTCCAATTAGTAGTAAAATTTTATAGTATACTAATTCATTAAATACTGAAAATGTTTTGTTGTATCTTGCATCTCACTCGTGCTCTTCAATGTGTCTCTCTGTTGCCTATTAATAATATCAAATGTATGCTGATTTTGTACCACAAAAGTTGTCAGTGAAGGAAGGACAAATCTTTTATTAAATATCAAGAGAAAAATATTTGAATTTTTCTTCTGATGATTTTTTTATAAATCATGGAAGAAAATTACACAAATAAATATATTATTTTAAGTTTGCAAAAGAGAAATACAATTAATGTTCAAAAATACGCTACCTTTAAATGATGAATTCTTTTTTTTTTTCCTTTATTCTAGCACTTAGGTAGGATATAAAAATCTTTGTAAAGATTTGGTTTGGAGGAGGTCTAGATAAGAACTGTTGTTTATGTGTTTTGTGGAAAAATTTTGTAGTTATGAATAAGGAAAGAAAAATCAAAGATGATAATACCTGTGTGTCCGGAGTTGCGGAGACGTCGCCATGCTGGTTGAGTAGCATTGTTTGTCTCACGTTTGGTTGGCATGGAAATATTGGTTATAATTATGTAAAACAAATTTCTTATGTATTGACATTATTAATTACGTATGTTCAACTGAAAGTATTAATGTTATGTCAATGAAACAGAAGAACTTTGTTAATGTGTTTGAATTAATTATGTTAATTAGTAGTTGTTTAAAGAGAGTGCCGAGAGATGGCACTGGTGTCTCGTTCTCGTCACATTGGAGTCGTCTCGACGTGGGGTGGAGGTGCCTTCTGCCTAGACTGTTCTGGAAAATGGTGGACTTAAGATAATAATATTCCTGAGACTGAGCCAAGATATTGGACGAGACATTAAATAAGTATAACCTATTTTTGTATAGTGTATTTTTATATTTCTAATAAAGTTCAGTTAAAATTTTTGAAGTTTAATGGAGCATTGGACTGAACCCGTGTTACGGTGGATGGAGACAAATGAGATTAATATAAAAATAAGTACGAATGAGAAACCGGGAATGGAGGGGGTGCGGGTCCGAATGCAGTGTGGAGGTTTGGGAGGATTCCCCACCTTCACATCTTTATTACAGTTATTGTGCAATTACAGAAACGTTTTCAGTCTATCCGACCCTCTATCTATACTATATACATATGTAACAAAGATTTTTATATCCTACATAAGTGCTAGACTAAAAAAAAAAAAAAAAAAAAAAAAAAAAAAAAAAAAAAAAAAAAAAAAAAAAAAAAAAAAAAAAAAAAAAAAAAAAAAAAAAAAAAAAAAAAAGAAATACAATATAATGCATAAGAATCATATCTACTTTATCTGATAATTCTATGAACAAATTCTTAATAATTTTATTAATACTTACTTCTCCAGTTACTAGATATTTTCCATCCCATGAGAATGCCAAACATGTAATAGTTTTCTTGGAAGCACTAAGAATATGGCATTGCTTATTCTTCCGAACATTATACAGAACAATTACGCATCTAAGAAAAAAGTTTTTTATTTTGGCAATGTAAATATCATTTTATTGGAATATTTAATTATTGAAATAATATAATTTTGAAACAGCTAACTTGCTATAATACAAAACAGACAAATCCTTTTTCAAATAATTTATAATATTGCTGATAAATTATTTGATGAGGTTTATTTGCTGTTTCTATATCATATTCACTGTTCTAAAATTGTATTACTTACACAAAATTAACAATTTTGTAATATATTTCAGAAAATGTAAGTATAAATATGGTAAAACAGTTTTTAAATTTTTCTTTTAAATATTTTTATTTAAAATTTTTACAATATATTAATTTTATTGATTAATTCCTGATCTATTACTAAATTTTAATTTTGAACTAATTTCAAAACTTTACAGTTTTCTATATAAAATTGCTTATGAATGAAAAAATGAACTGAAAAATAACAGAGATTATTTTATGCACACAAATATATAAAGAAAATCTTTATATAAGTAATCTTGCTACATATACTTGCTACATATACTTGCTACATATACTTTATACATTTTATATAAACATTATTATTGGAAAGATTTGATACTATTCAAATATTGTTACTAGATTTGTTACTATTCAAATATTTAATAAGTACTGATTTTGATTTAAAAAGACATTTTAAATATATTATTAGCCATAAAAATTTTTAGAAATATAAATAGTATATTCTTATTGAAAAAAATGTGATTTTTATAATTTACATAAAAGGATTTATAAAACTAACATTCACTAATAACTGCTTAAAACTCTTATAATCAACATATAACCAAAGGATTTATAATATTGTTGATTTTCATTTCTTCTGAAGTTTTGATTAAATTAAAAAATTTTATATATAGTGATAAAATATTATAAATGTTAGTTTTAAATAAAAATATTCAAAGGTTATGCAGAATTTTCACATCATGCTTATATAAATATAAGAATATAGTATCTACTGCCTTTAGGTACAGACAGTGGTGCTATTCAGGTGGTTTGCACAAGTTCAGCCAAACTGGTTGTTAGACTTTTTTGTTCTAAAAATCTGTAGAAGAATTTGATGCAGTTCCTTATGTCAAAAAATGGCTGAGAAAAAAACATAATTTAACAAGTGACACACAAATGAAAAAAAAAGTTCCATCTGTACCTTGCAATAATCAGAAAATGATCTTGAAGTTATTAGAATAAATTGCTAATCACTGTGTTTTGTAACTGTTAGCATTTTTATTGTGCTATTATCATTATTTACATTCTTTAATTTATGTAATTTTGTTAATATTATTCTATCTTCTACAATTCTTAATTAAATTTAAATAAAAATATTTCATAAACTTCAAGACCCCCTGACATCAGATTTAAGTGAACTGGTTGTTAAATAATTTGAATATCACTACTGGGTATAGGTATGATATCACAGCTACAGCAATCTGAAAACATTAAATTTTATCTTATTCAAATATATTTTTTATAAATATAATTATACCCATCCTTCTATTTGCATGGTAGATTGGTTCTTCAAAAGTATGATGCATTAGCTGGGTTGCAGATTAACTAGGGCAATCTGCAACCATGAAGCTGTATCTAATTATCAATGTTTTGTCTTGGATATGATATTTGAAAGAATTTTAAGCATCCCAATTAATTTATAATATTTTAGATAATTGGTAATCAAATTTAAAATCAAAAAATCAAAATTAAAATTGCAAATGCACATGTTTCTCTAGTTACGAATATAATTTGTATAAGTTTTGTTCATAACTCGGATTGTTCATAATTCAAATACTGTTGTTATTTGGCTCTGAAAACTACTGAAATAACTTTATATATTGTTTTGTAATATATTTCATAATTATACCAATTAGATTCTCTTATTTCACAAATTTGAACAAGAAGTTCTGACTATAAAGCAAGAAATTTTATATAATTGCTGCCATTTTGAATGCCTGTAATAGGATAATGGTTTAATTTTACATAATATTAGTTGCTAGAGCATTCTGCTATCATATTACTTAAAATTATCAGAGTTTTTGAAATTTCAATTTAAATTTTTTTATATTCAAGAATATAGCATATTATACAAAATGAAATAATTTCTTAACCCATTGAATGCCTTTGATGATATAGTCATCAAGATGATGGAACAAAACATGATAAACAATATAAATAAAACTCATTTTTGAGTTATGCAGTGGAGTTATTTTTGTGTTTATTGGTGAAAATACATGCCTATGATGATGGATCCTAAATTTACCAATTGCTGAAATTTATTTTTAAATTCTGTTCTAAAGATAGAAAATGTGAATGGATTGTATTTATACAATTTGGACTATTTTTCATCAAATCTTATCATTAAAGCTCATCATACCAAAATTCCATGTTTTAATTAAAATTTCAAAAATAAATTTCTCTCATCCCAAAATCAAAATAATATTACTAAAATATAATAGAATAGAAAGCAGAATTGATAAGATTTGATGAAAAATAGTCCAAATTGTATAATTTTGTAAAATTGAAAAAATTTTGCTGATACAAAAATTTTGGTTAATTCTGTTAAAATATAGAATATTTTCTTATTTGTTTTTTTATTGCTTTACTTTTACAAATAATTTTGTAAAATATGAGAAAATCGTAATGTACTGCTTTGCTTTTACAGATAATTTTGTAAAATACAAGAAAATCCTAATGTAAACAACCCCAGGCTATAAGAGGGAGCATGGCACTTTGTTTTATCATGTTCAGTGGTTTTTGTAGGAAAGTGCAACCAAACCTACTTTACTCTGGCTCTATTACTGTGCACTTTGTTGCTTTCTTTTTGGTATAAATTCATTGGTATAAATTTTTCCTCCGACTCAGAACATACCTCTATAGGTAAACTAAAATCTTTTCACTGCTACTGAATGTGCTATTGAGTGTAATGTGTCAACAAAGTATTTCAAGACTAATTAGAGTAGGATAGAAAATGTTGTAGCTGTTTATGTACAAAAGTAGATGATTTTCATATATGTTATGTTTTTTTGTTACAAATTCAAAAATTTATAATAGATTAAAATGAAAATTATTGAAATGAAGAAAAAACATATCAATAAACATATTTTATTAAAAAAATGACAATGTTTTAATAAATTTTTCTCATTTTTTGACTAATTAATTAATTAATTAATTAATTAAAATTGGCATAATACTTTATTTTTAATTGATAATTTTTAAAAATATTATACAATTTTCTTTATTCATGCCTTATTTTATTCATAAGACTTGCTCTATCGGAAAATATCAAACATTTCATTGGATGGCTACGATTTCATATATAAAAATTGTTTTTTCTCAGATCTCATATAATAAATGAAAAGTTGTGAAAGAAATAAAACTTGGAAAAATTTTTACACTGTTAGAATGATGATAAAAAATGTAATAATAAATCCTAAAAATTTCAATGAAAATTAAATATTTAGCAATTTTAATTTTTTTTTTTTTTTTTTTTTTTGTATATTAATTAGGCTTAACTACTGGCACTCAAGGGGTTAACTTAAAGTATGAAGTAATATGCATTAAGTTATTTCTTTTGCATGTAAATATAAGTTCAGAATAGGAAAATGAGCACCTATACAGTTATCAAGCAATTTAATCATCACAGAAAGAGTTCAAATATAAAAAATGAATAAATTTAACAAAAATTATTTTGATATTAAAAAAACTTACACTAGGATTTGAACCTGCATTATTTGCATAGCAATCAGTTATGCTGCCAATGTAACTATTCAAATGTTAAATTTTTTAAACAGAATTTTAGTAATTAAAGGATATGTTGAAAAATTGTAAACAAAAAATTTTATTAAAAAAATTGATTGTGTCTACACTTAAACTTTGCCAGATAAATTAATATATGGACCTCCATCATTCTGCAAAATTTTATTCAAATTAATAAGTCATAGTCAAATAAGAACCCTTGTAAGTGAATATTCTCAGTATATCAGATCATTGTATAAATTTGTATGCATGTGACTTACATTCACCAATCATAGAGGCTACCAAGTACATTATAGTCTTACATACTGTTGAGTTAAGAATTATCTAATTCATTTCTTTCAATAAAGTTAATAACCAATTTAGATAATTAAAAGAAAAACAAAATTAACTACTACTACAAAAATTTTCAACTTATTAATACAATTTTATATTACACAAGTAGTTAGTTTCATTTAAACTATTTCATTTAAATATTCAAAATTGTGATAAATATTTATAAGAAAAAATTAGAGAAAAAATAAAAATTTTACCCAGCAGGATAAGATACAATACTAGTCTGTGGATCGCAATCAAGAGCTGCATTACACGTTACAGTTAATCCTAATACTCTTTCTAATTTCACCTGAAAAATATTTTTAAAATTAAGCAATCATTAAATATATTGAATATTTAATTAACAGAACAATTTTTTCCATTCAATAATTACTAAATTAATTTTGCTAAATTATAATATTGAATTGTTCATATTAATAATTATTAAACAATTTTTTATAAAGTGATCATTAAATTATTCATATGTGAAAAATTCAAAATATTGTTTTTATAGAATCAGTTGTTAGTGATTAATCAGTTTATATATCTGTTAAAACTTGACATCTATTATATTATCTTTAAAATTTTTTTAATTCAAAATCTATTTTAATTATATTTTAATAACCTGATTATTAAAATATAATTAAAAGAGATCTTGAATTGAAAAATTTTAAAAGGTAATATAACAAATATTTAAGATTTGACAGATATATAAACTGATTAACCACTAACAACTGATTCTTAGTAATCATAATGAACATTTTGTAATTAATTTTACTTTTCTACTAAATATCATATTATTTTTCTATTAAAAAATGGTTCAAAATTTAGAATAAATAAAATTAATTTCTGAATATATAAGAACTTATTATATAAAATATAATAAAGTTAAATACAGGGGATCCTTGATGTATGTCACTCCAACATATTGTTTTTCATTTGCATTTTTAAATTAGGAATAGCAAACTCAATATGTATTGAATATATTCACACTTATGTTGTTTTAACAGGAAAATAAATATCTATTTTATTTCTTTCAAATTTTCTATTTCTTCTGTATTTAGGTTCATAATTAAATACTATTTATAACATATATAAAATATACTGTATACCAAGGATGGGCAAACTGCAGCCCCCGGTTCTCGGAGCTACTTAATTCAGTCCCGTAGCTAATGGCCATAATGCCAAAAATTTTATCAATAAATAAAATAAATAGAAAAAATAACAAATCTGTTCCATATCTCAGCAATATAGATTATGTAATTTCTAGAAAAGTAATAAATAATAATTCATATGGTAAACTTTAAATGCCATTACAGAGTGCGATATTTCCTAAGATTTTAAAATGTGTATTTCTTACAAAAATAGATTTGATAAGTCGTTAACCAGATCAAAGATCATTGCATAAGAAATCTGTTGCAAAATATATTCAAAATCAAATAAAATCATTTTGTTGATCTATCACCTCAATATCTTTCGTAATTTCATAGTGTTTGTATTTAATATTTGTGCAATTTTCTAAACAAGTATGTTTTTAATTGTTGTTTCAAATTTAAAATGATTAAATTATAATCTAATATATAATTTAATTATAAAAATTTCAACCCTAGTGAGCTTCTCTGAAAATGGCATTTCACTTTTTTCGGATTGCCAGCATTATTCAAATCCATGATTTATATAACGGGCAATGAAAGTCTACTAATAAAATTGGCTTGCTTTTATGATATTTTAGTCAACAAATGCACCCTTTAGAAAAAGTTTAGGATCTTTCTATTTCAGCTATATAATTTTCTAAGAGAATTTTATCACCTCAGATAGTTATTAGGTGAAGGAGGGATTTTGGAAGATTTTTTGCTATTTTGTTTTACATCCCTTTCCAATCAGATAGGTTACTAAAGGGCAGGATCATTTCCAAACACCAGCTACAATCACATCTATGAAGAGGGGGCCAGATTCTGAAATCTAGTTGAAAATTTTTCACTAGATACAGGACATGGCCCTAGGCTCCATCTCATTGATACGATATAGCCTTTTCTCCCAAAAGTTTATCCAACCCTGCTGTATACTGTACACATTTTAGATAAAAACATAGTATAATAAAAAGTATATATTAAATATTTAATAAAACAAATAAACTTTTAAACATTTGAATTTTGAAAACAAATTCTACAAAACTGTATACCATTACTTGTATATTATATAGTACTGTAAATCAATTTTAAAGAAACAGTGTACATTATTGGTGAGGCATGGAATGAATTGACAGTTAAGTATATGAACAATGTTTGAAAGAATATTTATCCTAAAACTATACATGACATCACTGATTTTGAAACTTAAGAAAATCATGGGAAGCTGGTATCTTTGGCAAAACAAATTTTTGATAATGTTGTTGAGGAGGATGTTAAGATGCTACCTGAGTCACATACACAACTTTTAACTAATGAAGAGTTGGCTGAACTGAACAGACAGGCATCTGATGGAGAGACCATGGAAAATAACGACACAGGCCCAAAAAAAGAAAACAGCTTAATAAAGAATCTCAGGTGCATTTTCAACCTTGCTAATGAATTAACAGTATTTTGAAGAGTTGCTATCTTCTTTCTGATCATTTTCCTAAGGCAGTGGTTCTCAACCACTGTGCTGCAGCACATTAGTGTGCCGCCAAACCTTTGACGGTGTGCCGCGAAAAATTAAGAATGAATTGTATGCATAGAATTGTATGAATCATATATATTAATAGTGAAATGTGGTTGACTGGATATCCCTTTTGCAGTTAAACCACTGTATAGATTCCTAAAAATAGGGCAACAGCTATTTATAGGAATCTATATAGTGGTTCGATGGCCAAAATTTTTTGTCATTATTCATAATTTAAAAATTAAGTAATAAAAATTAAATTAAAATTATAGTTTCTCTAAAAACACAAAATCCGCAGATGGTGCTATAACTTAATAAGGGCCGCCATTTAATGATCCCGTTGTATGAGTATGTCTGAATTTGAATATAATAAAGAAGAATAAATATAATAATCTGTTAATAAAAATTTGTTGTTAAATCTAAATTATTATTTAACAGTGAAACCCCACTCGTGCGTTCCCGCTTTAAACGTCTATTTTCGGAAGTCCGAGCATTTTCCTATACATGCAATGTAAAACTTTCCCTCTTCCTACGTTTTAATTATATAACTTTTTTATTATGACGTCATCAGAGTTCCCGTTTCGTGCGTTTTCCCGGCTCGTTCGACTTTTCGGGCCAGTCCCTGAAAAGTTTCAAAATCGGGGTTTCACTGTATTTAGGTGTGCCATCAAATTTTAAAATGTGATCCTCAACAGGAAAAATGTTGAGAACCACTGTCCTAAGGTAACATCAAGAAAAAAGTCAAAGAACCTTAGCAGTTAGTTGCAAAAGTAGCAGAATTTCAGCTACAGTTGCAACAACTTCATGTGTTGAAGAGGAATAATTATAAATAGCAAAAATAATTTTAAATTTTGTTTTGTTAATAATTTCAGTGTATTTTCTAATTATTATTTTCTAATTATAATAAATTAGATTGTGAATTCAGAAGCAGAGAGATGCAAAAAAATAAATTATACTATATTATAGTTTAGTATATAATAAAATAAATACTTCCTATTCATATGCCTATACACTTCCATATAAATTCAAAATTTAAGTTGATCTGGAACATAAATCTCACATAATATATTAGTTCAATGGGAAATTGAGGTCTAATATTTGTTATTTTAATATAAGTCATGCTTTTTAGGAACATAATTATAACATACATTGAGAATTCCTTGTATATTTCATAATAATTATAATATATACTATACAGTCCCAATCATTTGGCATAATGTGGACTGAGTTCATTATAAAGAAACTTTATAAGTTTTAATGTTTGCAATTTTAAATAGTTGAAGCTACAAGATTAATTGATGTATGATTAAGAACTGATAACATGATCGTTTTGCTAAATTTCACAATCCATTAATTAATTCAATATATATTAAAACATTTATTTCAAAAATTTGGATAATTTGAATATTGCCATTTTTAAAAAGTTAAAACTATAAAGTTAGCAAAAATATTTTCAAAATCACTTTTAATGATAGAACATTTCTACGGAATTTCATGAAAATTTATTAATTACTTCAAAGTTAATAATGGGATTACATTGATAGAATAAGGATCTTATAAGCATTACCTTCTGGAAAATACATTAATAAAAATGAAAGGTTCTACTTAATCTTCCAAAAAATTATTAATAAAAGAGTAATTACTTTAGATAAATAATTACTTACTCTGTCTGATAAAGGGACTATTTCTCGTCCTCTTCTCAATGCTGGAGCTCGCAATATTTTACGAGGTCCTACTTTCTCCATCTAGAAAAATGCATAAGTTTTCTTTAGTATTATAATATTAAATCTTGTTTATAAAATACTGGTACTTCAAAATAAGCTAAACTATTTTTAGTTACATGACTATTTGATAATCATATTGTTTATTAATTTTCATATCTGACTCAAGTAAAGGATGATCTCTCTCTCTCTTTTTTTTTTTTTTTTTTTTTTTTTTTTTTTTTTTTTTTTTTTTTTTTTTTTTTTTTTTTAATAAGAAAATATTAATAGTGTTAAAATAAAATATTTACTTTAGTTTTAAAATTTCCACAAGTGTTATGAATTATTAAACAACAGCTGTTTAAATTATGAAAGATTGTTATAAATGATGAAATTTGAAACTTTGCAAAAAAGAATATCATTAAGTTTTGAATTTTTTTTATTTTTTAATTCTGTAAATTAATATTCATATTAAAATTATAATCAAGTACCAATAATTTGAACACAAACATCAAATCCAAAGTTTTTTCCATTTTTTATAAAAAATAAAAAAAATATCTATATTCATGGAATTTGATTGATTGATTTATTGCGTGAATTAAATATTTCTATGAAATTTTCATATTAACAGTATATCAATACCTCGCATAGTCCGGGTTTCACTATAGTCCGGATTGTAATTGTTAGTAAAAATTTTTAATTTACTTTGTTTTTTAGAATAAATATGAAATGTAAGTGTGCTTGCTACTTAATACCTATATATGACTTGAAAGCCACTGTGACGAGCTGAGACAAGCAGGTGTCTGCTCCAGTGTTGCCAAAATTATCTGAACAACGTTTGTTATAGTACCTGCCTTTCAAGTGCAATGTCATCAGTTAATTACTGCAAACGCTTAATTGAATCATTGAATGGGAACAAATACTGGCATATCAGCGTTTGTGACTCATCAGCCCACGGCAGCCCAGTTCAAGTTGGAATCCGCTTTTACACAGAGTGCCGTTGTGCGTTTGGAATGGTGCCAAGTGGCTGACTTGGAGAAAGCGAATGCGTTCGCCTGCTGGGCAAGCCCTCTATCTATTTGTCTTTATGGGCTCGGACCCACTTTCTGTCCCCTTCTGTCAATTGTAAATCTTTTATAAAGATTTTAATGTTTAATGCATATGAAATAATAATTAATATAAGAATTTATGATTTTAAAAAACATGAGCAAATCAAAAATTTCTTGGAACCAATTATAATTTTTTTTTCCCATTAAATCTTGAACAGTCCGGTTTCAATTAGTCCAGTAAGAAAGAGGAACCAATTAACTGGACTATGTGAAGTATTGCTGTACTTATCTTTAAAAATTTAATCAAAACAGTAGATATTATAGCTACAGAAAGTTGAAAAAAATGAAATGTACTCGTATTATCTATTAATTATATTTATCATTTAAAAGCAATTGAAATAAAAAATAATATATAATTTATGGATCTATCAATTTCATATTATTTTTAACTTAAAGGATGATTAATGAAATTTTACAAGAAATTCAATAAAAAACAATATAGATAATACATAAACCAAAAAATAATCTAACAAATCAATTGACTCCCAGAAGCATATTTTTAAATTAAATTGTAATTTTAATAATATTTATTAATTTGGTCTACAATGTCACCAATTGATTGCACTACAGTCCAAAATAATAAAAAATGGTTTGTTAAAGTGTCTGATTCAATAAAACATATTTAACACATGATTTATATAAATATATTAGCTGGCATGGCCAATCTGCCAGGACAATATTTAAAAATAAACTTTTACATATATTTGTTTTATCAAAAAGAACAAAATTCTGAACTTAAGTCAAAATTGCTATTTATTAATCAAAAGAAAATGCTTTAATCATCAATCAGAGATCAATGATCATGCAATCATCTACAATCTAAAATCAAAATCATATCATATTTATATGTCTAAGCTATAAATAATATATATTACTGTTATTTAATATATAGTAATTATTTTCAGTGGAATAAAAAAAATATGCTGTATCTGCATCAGTTCTTGAATACTGCCATTGATAATATTCAATAATAAATGCAATTAACTTTAACATAACTCATATACAAGTATTTCCTGCCTTTATCAATTAATTCATTCTTGGAGTTGGCTCATAAAATAAGAATTCATAAATCAAGATTCAATTTCTCATACATATTAAAATCAGGAGTTTCATTCTCGGCAATGCAGTTTGATCGCAGTAAAATTAAGACCAACAACATCAATAGTTTACAATTAAACAATGTTTTATTTATTTAAAGAAATTAAAACAACCTTTAAATTCAAATAAACAAATTATAATAAATATAAATTATTAATGCCATATGAATATTAAACAACTTTTATTTTTCACCATCATTATCAACAAAACATTAGATAAGCTTTTATATAGTAAATATGTTATCTTAGGCATAATTCAGAAACAAAAATTATTTACATAATTTTCCAGTGAAACCATAGTGATCAGAACATATGCTAATTCAGTTTCTCAGGAGACCATTTTAATTTTTCTGATTTCATAGCAGATGAGTTTTTGCTACAAATTCTGTTATATTTTATTATATAGCTACATACATGGTTTGAAATGCTTTTTTTATGAATGTTTACTATTTATTTACTGCAATTAATATTTGCATATTTTCAATTTCTTTGATGCTTCATATTTGAAAAAATTTGGATTTCTGGGAACCATAAAGCAATAAATATTAAAACCATGAAAAACCATTCTTAAATAGAGATCTGCATAATACATTAACTCAAATAAATATATTAACTATAAAATATGCAATAGTAATTGCAAGTTTTATAGTTAATATACATAAGCTATTTATTATTTTTTTTACTCTAACACTTAGCCCCATCAAGTGATAATTTTATAAAAAATAAAAATTTTGCCGTATATTCCTCACAGAAGAGCTAGATGAAAAAAAGAGTAATGTAATAACATGTCCAAATTGATGCTAAACAATATGTTGTCCTATAATCTTAAATATATGTTTAAATTTTAAATGAAAAAATTCACACTTATAAAATACAGATTAAAATGTGTAAATTATATAGATTTATTATGTTTCAATAATTTATTTATTCGAGTTTTATTTAGGAAATAAAATTGAATTTTATTTCATAAGCCTCACGAAATTTAATTACCCACAAATTAATTATTGAAAGATAAATAAATCTATATAATTTACATATCTAATCTATATTTTATAAATGTCAATTTTTGAAATTCTGCAAAAAATTTAAATTGTCAGTATTATCTATTTTCTCAAAGTTACTATTGGTTCATAATGTTTCTTAATTCTTTTCATAAATTTATATCTTGTATTGTTAGCATATATGAGGCTACATCTAAATCCCCAACTATCACCTATTCTATAGCACCCCCTAGTAGCAACAATTCCGATTAGTTTAGGAGATGCCCTTCCCTTCCTTTTCTTCTCTTTTTGGAATGTCAACCTGTGTAACTCTTGCTCTTCATTAAAGTTATTTTACTTGCTTAAATTCTTTGTTCCATTACTGGATATCAATTTCATAACATGTATTTTAAATTCAATTGTTACAGGGTTGACTAAATTATTGCTGAGGAATGAAAATAAATGTGATTTAAACTATAAATGCATATTTAAGTAAGGCATGAGAAATATAATCATCCATGTAAATAAAATCCTTTTTATTCTAAGATCAATGAAGTTGGCTTTCCTCATTAATTGTTATAACAGCCAAATTTTCATTTTCATAAGAAATAAAATACACTATTATTTCTTTTCTATACAGATTTATTCTTTATATTATTTACAAAATATGAATTTTTATTATACTTTACTTATTTTATATTTTGATATTTTATATTATTATTGCTTTGTTAAATATTTTTTAAATTGTTTGAAAATTAGAAATACACTAAGTTCTGCTAGCATGTTTATAAAATATTCAAAATGTGAAAGTATTCATAATTTGAATATTCAATATTTGATTGAAGACAATGAATTTCAATAAATTCTTACTTTTTGGCAATAAAGGTATACTGTTTTTGGTTTCTTATTTAGAAGAGGAGGCTAAAGATTTATGATTTATTAAATTAATGTCAATTTTTCTGTAGGTTAAACTCAATATTTTTCTAGCTTTGTTTTCTAAATAAATATTCTATAGCAGTGCTTCTCAAACTATGGTTCACGAAGCGAATTTCTGGGGTCGCAAAAATTAAATTCAAACACTTGAATTTCAGTTTATATAATGGGGTCGCAAAAATTAAATTCAAATACTTGAATTTCAGTTTATAAGGGTCGCAAAAATTAAATTCAAATACTTGAATTTCAGTTTATATGTAAGGAGTCGCAAAAATTAAATTCAAATACTTGAATTTCAGTTTATATGTAATTACAAAAATTAAATTCAAATACTTGAATTTCAGTTTATATGTAATTTCCACAAATGTCCAATATTAACTGTTTGGGCAACATATGAATTTTCAGTGTAGTTGGGTGATTGTGTTCATCTTAAGTGTGTAAATGATTTATGTACTTGCATTTTTTATTTCATATTTAATACCTGGAGTCGAGAAAAATCTTGTAATAAAAAATGGGGTCATGAATGAAAAAAGTTTGAGAAGCGCTGTTCTATAGCATAAGCAGCATTGCAGTTGATGCTATAGAACATTTTTATCAGTAATCAATTCTGATGAAAAAGAAAAGGATTAGATGAATTTTTTTCTGAAACATAAAAGTAGACATTATAATCAAAATGTTAATACCAGATGTATTTTGAATGTGATAAAGTTAACTAATCAATGGTTGGAGAAAGAAAATTTGATCATTTCTAGAGCTGGTAGGAATAAGAAATTAGTAATTTTAAATAAAACTCAGTATCACAATAAGCTTATTGTCTACACTAAAAGTACTTTTTGTATAACTTCTATTAAAGGTCCCATAGAACATTGCCTAAGAGCTTAATAGACTTAGCATATTACAATATGCACCTGATTTTGCCTATGAGAAGTATAATATTTCTGATTGAATCTTAAAAGATTCAATCAGAAATATTATACTTCTCATAGGCAGAAATATTATACTTCTCATAGGCTTTTAGCTTTATCAAGACTCATAAGTCACAGCTTTCTAGTAGATCTATAATTGAAAAATTTCCAAAATCTACAAATAAACTTGAGAGCAATACTGTTGAATTCTATACAATATTTATAACAATTATCAATACATAGTTAATGGTTCAGTAAAATTCAACAAAGCATTAGATATTAATTTTTTAAAAGACTATTATATATATAGCCACATTAAATTATAAAAATCTATATCCAAGTATCAATTCAGTATAGTTAAATATTAGTTGCCTTATGCTAAGATGACAACTATTTAATTTAAATCATAATCATTACATTTGATGATAGACCATTTGTTTGCAAAAATTCTTTCTACAAATATACTTTTATATGAAAACTAGAGGAGCCTTGATTGGCATTTCTATTGCACGCTTACTGGCTTAAATATTTGTATGTAAAAATAAAGAACTGGTTATAAGAAAATATCACAGAATATAATAATCCATAAGAGATCTGTAGATGATATTTTTTTATCAACGATAACTGTGATACAATTTATAAATACAGGCAGTCCTCTAATTACAAACATTCATACAAATGTGAAATTTCATTTTCAAATTTCATGAATTTCAAAAAATCTTCAATAAATTTAAACAATATTATAGCAAAATGATCTAGCAAACAATATAATGTAAAATTACACAATTGATTAACATATTATTAAGGCAATATTTCAAGATTGTAGCAATTACAGTAAGAAAGTCCTTGCTTTATATTTGAAACTCTTTATTCAAATCTATGAAATAAACTTTTAATTGGTCCAAATGTGAAATATATTACAATATATATTGTATATAAAGTTATTTCAGTACTTTTGGAGACAAAATGGTAGCAGTATCAGAGTTATGAATAAAAAACTTACAAATTATATTTTGTAATTATGTAAATATAGTCAAACCCAATAAGACACCACCATCCTGTTTGGGGATGATTTTGGTGGCTAAACGGATTTGATAGTTTATCGAAAATATGTGTAGTATAAAAATGAAAATGAACTCCAAATTTATTAAATTTAATAAAATACAGTACATTTATATTTTACATTCAAACTTAACATTTCTAAAAAACTGTATATTTTACAGCATAGTATACATACCATATATGTACAGTAATATATAGAAAACATGTCCACTTGCTGTTCTGATCATCTACTTTGACTTCTCTGTAAAACACAATGTACAAAACTTACTGTACAGTATCCTTATTTGATCAGTATGCAATAAACGATGGAAACGATCTGGTTCTTACGATCTTAATTTTTCTACAACCAAGGTGTGAACCAGGCTTAAAGAGACACATGATTAACCATTAATTCCATTTCTGCCTGCTGGTTACAAATGAATCTAGAGCCAGAGAGCTTTTAATATTCAATATATACAGCTACTGATGAACTTTGGGATATAAGTCTCCTTACATGCCCCTGACGGATTAACAAGGACAAATACAATACCAAAAGGAATATTTGTTTAGATATTTCTACTTTTAAATAATAACTTCAAGGGAACTATATCCAAATAAACCTAAATAATCGAGCCAAATAATTAATAATTATTCTAATTACGAGATGGTGCTAACATTAGTTCAAATTTATTTCAAATCATTAAAATTATTCCGTTACCAGTTTCAAGGGCTAAAATTTGGCTTGATAATTTAGGTTTTTCTGTTATGGTTTCAAGGGCTAAAATTTGGCTTGATAATTTAGGTTTATTTGGGATTTCTACTGGCGGATGGCATCTTATCGGGGTTTGCCTATTCCATTAACGTAGGGAAGATCTGTTCTGCCAAATTTCTTGGTGGTCAGCGATGGTTGCAGCTTAATGGGGGGCATGTTATCGGGATCTGACTGTATTAGCATTATTAATAAACAACATCTACGACTTTAAAATTAAACAAATCAAATCAATTTATATTCCATTTTCTGGATATCTAGGTCATTAAAGAAAATGAATGTTATGCTACAAGTATATCTATCAGAAATCTAATTACTAGTTTTCTTTTATATACAATCTCTCCAGGATAATTCCAAATATAAAACTCATATATTACATCACTAATATGGAGAGCTTATAGACTGAACACACACTTATCTGATATTCAGAGAGAATTGGATATTTTAAAGCAGGTACATATGGCACATGGCTTTAAGGTATAGCATTTTGAATGAATGGTTTTTAAGATTAAGGAAAAATATTACTGGGAACTTAATAATAAAAATGCTCTCAAGAATGTAATAGAAGGAATGTTAATTACTTTTGGAGCTTCTCAAAGCATCCTGTGTTTAAGAATACCATGAAGTGCATAAAACTAACATTAAGAACAATTCAATGATAATGTTTTTAAATTATTCCACAGCAATATATAATCAAAAGACAATCTGGATAAAAGCAGTATTTATAGCATCCACTAAGACATAACAACAATATGCAAAATCTTAAATATATATCAAGAACCATTAAGAAATTACAGTACAAAATTACCCAATATAAGAGTGATATTAAACTGGCATAACACCACTTAGTTAAAAAGCATATAACAATTGTCACATTCTCTGGGAACACATTCTCTCATTCTGGGAATATTTATTTATAATTTCAGTATCATCCCAATACTGAAATTATAAAGTTCATATCTTTGGTGACTTTTTAGAAACTTAACATCATTACACAGAATAGTTGTGAAGAGCAATGGAAGAACTTGATGAAACAAGATTTTTTGTAATTTGATTATCTTTTATTTTATGCAGTAACAGATTGCTATTATATTTATTATATGTCTTTGTTTATACATTTTAAATTTTGTAATTGTTACATGATATTATACAATGAAATTTTGAATTTGAATTTATATTCTATTCTGTATTCCATATTATGATATGAAACTGAAGTGGGATTGTAATATCTGAAAGTAGTTTTTCACATAAATTAAGGATAAGTTTGTTCCATTTTTTTTAATAAGTATCTTATTTATATTAATCTTTAAAGTTATAATAGTTATCAATTTTGAAATTCTCACAAAGTTCTATTCAATATGACAGTAATACAAAATCAAAAAATTTATATTTTCAAAAAAATTTATTTTACATAAATGATATTTATATTTATTTGAAAAAAACCTTTTGTAATAACTGTCCATAATGTTATTTACCAATAATAAAAGTTTTACCTATAATTTTCATCTTTCTAAAATCCACTCTAGAATCTACTTTTTTTATTACTGCAATTCTTTCTCTAAGCACTATAACTAGAATAGTGATATTTGAGATTCTTGACTCATCTACACTATCATTTACTTTTGTCTCCTTTCTTCTATATCAATAAATATATTTTTATGTACCGTATTTTTTTTTATTCAATAATGTATATAATAAATTACTTATAAAATTTAAATGCATTAATTTTTCTAAATACTGTAAATAAATTTTAAACAAAGCATCAAATATTTACTTAAATTTTCTATTTAATTTAATTTATATTAATTTTATTAATTTGATTTTTAAAAATTTCACAATTAATAAATTTATAGTTCTTTTTTAATGATATAATTCAAATATTTTTAAACAACTTAAATGCTTCCTTTGTTAAGCAATTCAATTGACAAAATGACAATGGCATATATTACCTAATCTTATCTTCTTTGATAAACATCTGTTTACAACCTTAATCTAATATGTGAAAATTGATATAAGAAATCCAAAGCTAATTACTTAAATAAGATATTTAATTTTTAAAAGTTAATTTAAATAAAATTATTTTTAAATGAAAATTTCCTTTTGTTAAAAACCTTTGCAATTTAAAAATTTTAAAAGACTAAAAAGGCACCTTCTAATATAAACAAGAAAATTTTTATATTGATACAGAATTTGAAAGAATTAATTTATTAGAATATTCCTTGAAAATAAATTTTTTGCATATTTTAATTCTCCACCTTTGTATATTTAAATTTTTACAATTTTTAACCTAAGTATTTTAATTTTCCTTGTTCTTTTAAAACAGGCCTGATCAATGCATGGCCCACAAAATAATTTTTATATCACTAACAACATTAAAGTTCCACAATCTTTTTATTCATGACATGGAAAATTATTATTATAATAGCTTTTTGTAGAAGGTTTATATGAATGGTAAATAGATTATTTAAAAAATAAAAATAAATAAATATCATATTGTTTTATTTTCCTTGTTCTTTTAAAACAGAACAAGGAAAATAAACAGAACAGTTTTTCACTGGCCACAGTGAAAAACAGAGGCAAGTGATAAACAGAACAGTTTTTCACTGGCCACAGTGAAAAACATCTAGTTTTTCACTGTGGCCAGTGAAAAACTAGATGTTTTTCAGGAGGCTTGCAGAACAGTTATTTTAAACCAGCTCTGACCATCCATTTCATATAGATTTTTTTTTTTTTCAAAAAAATTTTAGCTTATCCTATTCAGTAACTTATATGTGAAATAGAAAATCAATAATATATATTGTGTACACATTCTGAAGACTAAATATGTAATAAATAAGGTAATATATGTAATTTTTCAATGTAAAATGAACATTGAATAGAACACAATAGAAATTTCATTATCATTCTAAAAACGTTTATTTAAACTGTAATATTTTCCATTAACTGTTAATAAATTTAATCCCTATACTATGAATATTTAGATTTAATCCCTGCACTATGGATTAAATGTGTATGGTTTCCCTACATATTTCTACTATTTAATAATAATATCTGTGAATTGATTTAAATAATTAACATATTAATCACTATTGCTCTAATATCACTTTAAATATCTAATTCCACAACCTTTTTTATTCATGGCATAACAAATTTATTATTATTATTATAAATATAAATCTTCATACATTTTATATGAAGATCCATAGAAAAAAATATAAAAGTAAGAAAGCAAAGAAATTAAAAATATAAATAAGTAAAAGTACAGATGAAGGATTATTTCTAAATTTTAGAGTTATCCAAATTAACCTACTTAACTTTAATGAAACTGATGTTAATTGCATTCAATGGACATTAGCTGCATTAAAGTAGATTAGCATAAAACTAAAAAAATTAAAAATCTTTCACTTTTAATTATAATAATGTTGAAATTTTCTGTTGTTTATTCTTTCTCAAAATTAACAATCATCAGCAATTACGAAATCTCATAAAAAAATGATCAACTTTTAACTATGGACCACCTCATTATTGTTTTACTTGCTTCAAACAACAACAAAAAGAATAATTTTGAAAGAAGAAAAATTTTGGATTTTTTTGGCAATATCTATCATCGCTGCAATTACCTACAATAAAATTATGAATTACAGACTAAGAAACATTGTCATATAGCATAATGAACTGATGATTCTTTAAACAAAAAAATTTACCAAATAAACTATTTTCTAAAATTTATATGCAAATGCAGTGCTTGTTTTTATTAATTTTTTATTGTATTTTTAAATATGAATCACAAATAATTATTTTTTTCTATCTTCTCATTTGTTATCTTCATAGCTTTTT
>AYEL01088590.1:0-16028 GCA_000484575.1 Olivierus martensii
TTATGTAGATACGACATTATTAACCGGGATAGCTCTTCCGGATACGGGTTCCGATCCCGTGTCACGTGATTGCCAACGACGGAGGCGGAGAACGTGGGAAGTAAGTTAACTCTTCAACTAAAATATAATACGTTAGCATATAAGAAAATAACGATAAATAAATAATAGAGTGCATAATAAAATAAAAATAGGACAGGTCCAAGTCAACCTCCTCACATAACTACTACAACTACAACTACAATAAACACAAGCACTTAATAAGCAGTTCAGAAGTAATCAACTTAAAATAAAAGTTTAATAAGAAACGTTTTCGACCATAAGCGGTCCTCATCAGCTTTATACATAGGCATAACTTATAAAACAATTAACAGTTACAATAAATATTGCTATTCTAGAACATAGAACAAAATTCAAAAAAATTTTAAAACAAAAACTTTTTTTAAAAATAAATTAAAAAATTTTTAAAATACATTAAAATAGAGAAGAAAAAGTTAAAAGCTCAATAAACATAAAAATTGATAACTCTCTAAGCTAAATAATATTACTAAGCTATAGGCTATACTTACTCATCTTCGTTCTGTTTATATTGCATTTGCTCATTTAATGCAAACTTCCAGGCTTTGGAAATAGAAATTGATTGCCTCTCATTAATAACACTCCCTTTCTCATTTCCTGTAAAAATTTGTAATTGCTCTGCTATAACTGAATTTCCTTTATACTGCTCTAAGAGGTTCTATACTTATGAAGCAATTTCTACAGCACGTGTGAGCAGACCAGATATCAATCTAATAACTTTTACCAAAAACTTTATTGAGTAACGTTTTCAGCGTTAAAACGCCATCATCAGCTCATACACTAATAATTATTAATGTATGAGCTGTTGATTGTTATTAGATTGATGTCTGGTCTGCTCACACATGCTGTAGAAATTGCTCTGCTATAAATAAATCTTTTAAATCACATATTTGTCTAACTTCTTTGGCATCTTGCCATCTAATTTCAACATCATGCTCGTACGCCCTTCTTGCTAAAGCTGTTGACATAACTCCTTTTTTAATATCTCTTTTATGTTCTAACAATCACTAAAATTTCTCGCTGTCGCCCCTACGTAAACCTCCTCTCTCTGCTTATCTACGTTCGTTAGAGGTATTTCATAAATACCTGTACCTTCTTCTTTTGTGTACTCATCCTTGATGTTCTTTAACAAATTAAAAATCGTACTCGGTCTCTTAAAAGCAAGTTTCTTTCTATTCGCCTTCAATAAATTTCCAACTGTTTTAAAACCTCTTAGAGCGTCTGGAACCACTTCAAACCGTCTTTCTATTTGCCTATTATTATCTTGCCCGAGACTAGTTTCCTGTTCATGGGGAGCATTATTTCTATTTTTCAGTTTAAGCGAAGCCTCCTTATAAGTATTTTCTATAAGCTTTCTACCATAACCATGTTTTCTCGCAATCTCCAGGATTGTTCTCATTTCTTCTTCAAATAATACTTGAGTGTTACAGTGTGTTATAGCCCTGGTTATATACGATTTAAGGGCAGCTTTCTTGTAACACTCAAGTATTATTTGAAGAATAAATGAGAACGATCCTGGAGATTGCGAGAAAACATGGTTATGGTAGAAAGCTTATAGAAAATACTTATAAGGAGGCTTCGCTTAAACTGAAAAATAGAAATAATGCTCCCCATGAACAGGAAACTAGTCTCGGGCAAGGTAATAATAGGCAAATAGAAAGACGGTTTGAAGTGGTTCCAGATGCTCTAAGAGGTTTTAAAACAGTTGGAAATTTATTGAAGGTGAATAGAAAGAAACTTGCTTTTAAGAGACCGAGTACGATTTTTAATTTGTTAAAGAACATCAAGGATGAGTATGCAAAAGAAGAAGGTACAGGTATTTATGAAAAACCTCTAACGAACGTAGATAAGCAGAGAGAAGAGGTTTACGTAGGGGCGACAGCGAGAAATCTAAGTGATTGTTAGAACATAACTCCTTTTTTAATATCTCTTTTATGTCAACAGCTTTAGCGAGAAGGGCGTACGAGCATGATGATGAAATTAGATGGCAAGATGCCAAAGTAGTTAGACAAATATGTGATTTAAAAGATTTATTTATAGCAGAGCAATTACAGATTTTTACAGGAAGTGAGAAAGGGAGTGTTATTAATGAGAGGCAATTGATTTCTATTTCCAAAGCCTGGAAGTTTGCGTTAAATGAGCAAATGCAATATAAACAGAACGGAGATGAGTAAGAATAGCCTATAGTTTAATAATATTATTTAGCCTAGAGAGTTATCAATTTTTATGTTTATTGAGCTTTTAATTTTTTCTTCTCTATTTTAATGTATTTTAAAAATTTTTTAATTTATTTTTAAAAAAAGTTTTTGTTTTAAAATTTTTTTGAATTTTGTTCTATGTTCTAGAATAGCAATATTTATTGTAACTGTTGATTGTTTAATAAGTTATGCCTATGTATAAAGCTGATGAGGACTGCTTATGGGTGAAAACGTTTCTTATTAAACTTTTATTTTAAGTTGATGCTGGACTGCTTATTAAGTGCTTGTGTGTATTAGACTTTTAAGATATTAGCCTTTGAGAGCAATTTCTGTAGAGTTTTATTACTACAATAGATTTCAATATTGAGGAAATAAAATATATTTGATTCATTCAGAAAATGAAGTCAAATATATTCATTCTGTCAAATGTTAAATAAAGTGACAGGTACATTAATATAAAGATATACTAAAAATTATACCTGCTTATATTCATAAATACCATTAATAGCTATTAATAGCTTGAAACTTAAAATTTTAATGATACAAAATAATTATTGATCAATAAAATATTTTACAAATGATGCAACATCAAAAATGATATAAAGGGAGGTTCTAGTGTACTTATAAAATACATATAATCATAATGAATAATATTTTTGTAATAGAATTAAGAAAATTGATCTTTTTTTAGGAGAGTATTGTTACATGAGTAATAGGGTTAAAACTAATAAGAAAAGATGATAATATATTTAATTATAATTATTTATGGTTTGTAACAAGGATATAATTTCATTATTATAGGTATGGTTTAAGAGATTTTATAATAATACATCCATCTACAAATAATGAAGCTATTACAAATGAAGATAAAGCAAAACTGTTATTGAGCAGTATATGTATTGCCATTAATAATACAAATTGGTGAAAATTCTTTTTATCCTATTAAATATTTTTTGTATTAATATAGCATTGTATTTATTCAAATGTTTATTTAGCTCTATTCCAATATTTATTCAACTTCTTCAACAACATGAAAAGTTTTATATGGGGATATGTGAAGGTGGGGGATTTAGAATGAATTTTGAAATGGTTCATTTACATCGTACTCTTCCTCAGTATAATCATTTGTCTGGTCTTCTGAACATCTATCGATCAAAATTGGTAATATTATCTATATATTAAAAAGTCTATGACTAGTATGACTTTAAATCATTTTAAATATTGATTTATATTAATTAAATATTTAGGGTAGCCAAATGACAAATTTAGCCCCAATAACTGTATCTATTAGATTTACATATATCATGAGAGATTGGTCTCTATATACCTGGCCACAACCTCCTCCAGGTAAGTAGTCAATTTCAGTTCATAAAACTTTAAATTTGTTTAATTTTAAACTATAATTTTTGTAAATTATTTTTTTTGTTAATGGTATTAGTTTGTCATGTTCCTAATTAACAAACTAATGCTGAATGACAATGAGACATAAATCTTGAATACTGCAGAATTTTGCAAAACAATAAATAAAAATTCTTTATTAATTAAATTGTCTTTGCAGAATTTTTAATCTACCATATTATGAACAAAACTAGTTACAAAATATATTTACTTATTATGTTAAACATTTTAAATAATTTA
The DNA here is from genome assembly GCA_000484575.1 of Olivierus martensii. Classification (NCBI taxonomy): domain Eukaryota; kingdom Metazoa; phylum Arthropoda; class Arachnida; order Scorpiones; family Buthidae; genus Olivierus; species Olivierus martensii. Next base: position 3,912 of record AYEL01088590.1, read on the forward strand.
TTTAACCTTAATAGATTGATACCAGACCATCAAAATGTTTTGATATTGACTGCATTAATGAGGCATCAAAATGTTTTGCCATTAACTTGATTAAATTTGTTAATAAATAATATCTTACATTATTTTTATTCAAAAATATTATCTTTTTGACAGTATTTGGAATAAAATTTTGCATCCGAAAAGTAATCCATTTGGATGGGTTCAGTTTTTGTTCTGTTTTTCTGTATTTTCTTTACTTGTGTATTGATTTTTATTAAATATTATTTTGTTTGTAGATTTTTACAATTGAAGAGTGTGATCCCAAAATGTGTTCAGTCCATTTTGGTCAGTTTTTTGCTTGATGCAAATACATACTCCTATTGAAGTCATCTATCTTATTAAAGGCTGGTTTGTTTCCAAAACTGTGCCAATTGATGTGTATGGGACACTTGAATCCTGCTTTGCTTTTGAAATCTTGCTCAGTCCAGAGAACAGTAACGATGAAAACTTGTTCAGTCCTTTGCACATGAGCAGAATGTTTTCCTAATCCTGCCAGCAGGGCAGCAAAAAAACAAACTGCTATTACTGTTGGGAATAAATTTGTTATGGGAATTTTTGTTGTGTTTATTAAAGGTAAAATTGTTATATTGGTTATTAATTTTCATGTTAGAAGCTCTTGAAATGAAATTCATAACATTAATAATTTAAGTTTCTTGGGACTTTTTTGTCTATTGTTAAAAGGAAAGTTATTTTTCTGAATTTTGATATCATAACATTAAAAATTTAAGTTTCTGAGGACTATTTTATCTATTGTTAAAAGGAAAGTTATTTTTCTGAATTTTATTTTTTTATCTATTGTTAAAAGGAAAGTTATTTTTCTGAATTTTAGTTTCCTAATTTGGAAGATATAAATACATATTCTGGGGCCTTTCCCATGAGTATTAAGTACTCATGGGGAAGGCCCCAGAATTTCCCCATGAAATCATAAAAGTAAATGTTTGAATTTCTCCAGGAGTACATTGCACTCATGAGGATGTTCAAACATTTACTTTTCACTACAGTCGATTCTCGTTATTCATGGCAGTTAATTCTGTAAATTCTTCGCGGATACTGAACCATTGTGCCTTTGGGAAATATAGAGTTAGAACAGTATTTTCACCACTCAGTGATAATCCTCAAATAAGTGCGAAACTGCTGCGAAAATCAAATTCTTGGTTACAAATAAATTTTCGGGAATAGTCGAATACGCGAATAGAGTGAATAGAGAATATGTGAATACCGAAAATCGACTGTATTTTAATACTTAAATCAAAATAAATTTAGTTTTTAACTCTAATGACGAATGAATGTAATTGAAAACACATTCAGTCCTTGGATTTAACGAGTTTCTATTAACACCATTATATTTATTGTGTATTTAAAAACTAATGACTGATTTCAAGATTCCACTGAGAAGTGCATATATATGAATTAGAAACAGATATCTGTAGTGGATAATCATTCACATATGAAATACTTTCTCAATTCTTATTTTGCTTTTCCTAAAAATTAACAAAAATGGACTGAACGTGTTTTGGGATCACACTCTTCAATTTTTTATTTTTATCTGAAATTTGGTAAATTTTTAGATACCAGCACTATAAAGCAGTCCAGGAACGATTCTTTAAATAATCTTTTTTATTTAGAGTAATGTTTTCGGTCTTATATTAGCCCTCTTCAACTCTTAGAACAGATACAGTCTACTGAACAACCAACTGTTAAATAAGCATTTAATTTAAGTTTTTGATAATACTCGTTTTATCTGAAATGTTTATCCATGTAATGGTGATGAATATTCTGCATTATTTCTAAAATAGATATTTTATCTCTCATTTTTGAGTATGCCATAGTGTAAATTTTACCATATTAGCTCTTCTATATTATATGTCTGCAAGGTCACAATACTCAAAAATACCAATAATAACAATAATACTCTAACCTAATGGTTTTAATGACTGTGCAAATCCAGAGTCTGGCCTGAGCTATGTTCCTTTTACTATTTCCTAAAATAAATAAATCAAACAAACAAACAAACAATTACTTACTAACGTCTGTGAGGAAGTTAACTTTGACCTGTCTTATTTTATTTTATTATGCACTTTATTATTTAGCGTTATTTTCTTATTATCTAACGTATTATATTTTAGTTTACGAGTTAACTTACTTCCATTTTCTCCGTCGTCATTAGCAATCACGTGATACGGAATCAGGAACTGTCCTCCGGAAGAGCTGTCCCGGGTAATGACGTCATCATCTAATTTAACTAATTTTACCACTGGTCTGATATGAGAATGTCAGAATGATCTCGTATTGATGTTTTGTTCGTATGTAATTCAATTGCAAAGAGGATGACATGATTTGACTACTCTGTAAGCTAATAACTTTAAACTTGTTACGTATAAGTATGTAAATGAAGCAGCACAGGACTGTAAGTCACCCGGTATAAAAGCTGACGCAGTAGATGACTCCGATGAAGTGTTGTTTGATAACGAGTGGTGTTGTATCAACGTAAGTTGGCAAAGTGACATTTGAGTTTCTTGTAAAGATCGACAATTGTTTGAAGTTTGTATCGGTGGTGGAGGTAGTAGAGTTAAGTAGTACTTAAGGTTCTTTTGTTGTGAATAGTTGATTGTTGATAATTGAGTTGGATTAAACCAGTTTTGTTGCTTAATTTATTGTTGCTTTATTATAGTTCCAATAAAGCATTTATTAACACTTTTGTACGTGTTTTTGAGTCTAATATATTTTGAGTTTAAATAAAGCTTTAATTAACACTTTTGTAAGTGTTTGGAGTCTAATAAATTTATATTTTGTTATTATTTCACTTGTTTTGAGAATTTATTCAATTTATTAGCGTAAGTTTCTAACCTCGTCTTGTTGTTTTCAATCTAACACTTATTCGTTACTTCTAGTTGTAAGTTCCTGTTTCCGGTTTTGTTTTTGCCGGTAAACGTTAGTAGTTGTTAGATTGTTTTGAAGCTAATTATTTTTAAGTTAGAATTTAGTTTAAGACCTGAGCTCAGGCCAAACTCTGGAATTTGCAGAGTTGTTAGCCGTTAGGATTAATTAGAATTAGTTTTATTGATATTCATTCAAATCCATGATTTTGCACGTCTACCCAACAAAAATAAACAACCGAAAAACTTATGGCTTAAAGTATCAAGCAAGTATTAGACCTAAATAACAAAAAAACGATGTTAGAAAATAATATTAATAAATTGAATAAATTCTCAAAACAAGTAAAGTTAAATAATAAAATATAAATTTATTTGACTCAAAACAACTTACAAGTATTACCAAAAGCTTTATTTAGACAATAATAAAGCACCAAAACAAGTTATCAATGAAACTTGTTTCATCAAAATTCAAATATCCAAATATTCAAAACAACAATAAATATAACCTTAAATATCAATTAATTCTAATACCTTCATCTTTGATAGAAACTTAAGCCATTGTCGATCTTACAAGAAATTCAAGAGTCACTATTCAGCTCCAGTGCAAGATGAAACACTTTGCTGTGTCAGCTGACATGTATGTTTTTATCCAAGTGACTTTTACAGTCCTGAGCATATCTCATTTACCTAAGTTGTGCAACAAGTTCAAATTTCTTAGTTTACAGAGCTATCAATTCATGTCATCCTCTTTACAAATTAAATTATTTACCGAATAAAACATTGATAAGAGATCATTCTTAAGAGCCGCGAGAGTTTGTCGGGAGACAGATTTCTAGTCTGTAACACTTAACTTCTAACTTATGAGACAGAGAATGTGAAAAGTGAGTTAACTCTTAAACTAAAACATAATACATGAAATAATAATGAAAATAATAATAAATATAAAGAGCATAATAAAATAGGATAGGTCAGAGTTAACTTCTTCACATATCAATTTATTATTACCTTATTTGGTCATTTTATTAATTGACTAAATTAACATCTAGGTCCTAAATTAACAATTAGATAAGGAGCCGGTGCATTTTCTAGACATGTATATCACAAAAAAGACTAATTTGTTCTCCATTTCCATCTTTAAAAAAACCTAGTAGCAGGCTTATCCTCATTCACAAATGTTCCAATGACATAGCCAGATATAAGGATGCTAGCATCTCTGCATTTATTTGGTGAGCCTATAAACTTTGTTTGGAGGAGGTGGACATGATAAATGAACTGCCTTTCTCAAGAAGGCATTCTGGTTCACGGATATCTTGGCAATAAATTCGATAATCTGGTCCATAAGATGCCATACCAAACATCTTAAAATGTGCAACACTTTATATGCTTATGCCAACATCACCACATCCAACCAGGAAATTCCTACCAAACATTTCCTATCCACCCTATGTGCATTGGGATTATTGGTGAAGTTAATACAAATCATGTTTATCACTTCTTTGATAGAAGGAATACCAAAGTTTTCAAATGGATCCGTAATATACAAAGAAACTAGGCCTAACACTGAGAGGTATAGGGTAAACAGGATACTGTTAGTTGATTCTGTGACCAGCGAGGTAAGCCGCTACACTGGAATAACTAGGAAATGCTTAAAAGAACATATACAACAGCACCAATAGTATGTAAAAAACAATAAGGAAAATACAGCTCTCACACAAGCAACCTACTCGAGACTTGACTGTTAAATGGAATGATGCTAAAATCATCTGCTCACTGCATTCTAATAAATTGAGGTTCAGCTTTCATTAGCAAAATAAGTCCGATCTTTCGACCTTTTTTATGCTATAAAAGATACTTTATGATTGTGAGTTTTAAATGGCAAATTTTAAGTTATCGGTTGAGAACCTTTAAAAGTCTGATAATGTTTTGGTTTTTAAATCCGAGTTAAATATCTACTCCAGTTTAGTCATCCTTGCTGATAGGTATTTACAGTTATATGTGGATGTATCATATGTCCATTTTTATCACTGCACGTGTATAAACAGGGAGGGTAAAAAATTCTACCTTATATATGTAAGTTTGGATTGTAACAATTTGTATTAGACCTAATGATGACTCCAAAGAAGGGTTGAAAACATTTGTCAAATAAAGTGATTTCTGCAGTTTTGTGCTATTTTTGAATTTACTGCTGTATTAACTGGTTTTTATATTGTTTTTTAAGATTAAGCAGTTATTGTTTAATGTTTTAATGTAATAAAGCATCACAGTCCTGACAGATAAGACATATCAACAAAATTACAAAAATTGAATGAAAAAAAGCTGCAATTATAAAAAACTCTACTTGTAACAAGAAATAATTTTAGTTGTTTTCAGTATAATATTATATCCAGAATTAGAATATATTATTATATTGTAATAATAATACCTTACAAAGATTAAAACAGCACATTTAGCAGTAGGATTATCAAACTAAATAATTTTTAATTCTCAATAACGTTTTCAGTATACAACGATACTATCATCAGTTGAGTAACACATTCAAACATTACATATTACAGTCGAATATTTCGTCTTCAATACATGGATAAATTCGACAACTCGAACAAAGTATATTTTTTTGTTTTCACCACGATTTACAAGAATTTCTCGTAACGACCTATAAAACATCGATATGAGAGAGACTACCGTCTCGTTTGTAGGTTGTTTACTCACAAAACATTCTACGTACAATAATTTTACCAATTTTTCCATATCGTCGCGCGTAGTGTGTACTAAAGAACTCCAATACTTATCGCATAATTTATGGATTATGCGCTGTTCTTTCGTGTTCGCTTGCAGCGTACTTTCGATGCAATCTGTGCAATACTGGTCGATCGACGGTAAAAACGGCGGAATGACCGTTCGGGCTTTCGTATGACGATCGTCTTCCAGTTTACCGATTATCCGAACGCCTATCATACCTTGCAGGTACTCCGGCGTCAACCATTCGGGAGCGACAAACCCGCTAGCCCACGGATTGTACGCATAAACTCGCATACAATGTTTTGTGCGCAAGACATTAAATAACAGCCCATAAAAATACGTTTCCATCCTTAATTCGAACAACGAAATTTCGTGTTTTTCTTTCGATAATGCGTGATAACATTGATGGAGCGTTTTGTCATCAGGCAGACAGACGACCGTAAACCATTCGCGTTTACCCGCCCATTCGTCGGTCGATAATCCATCGAAAACACTCTCAACTGTTTCGACAAACAACGCAGTCAAGTCGTTTGCAGAGTTTCTGATTGCTCTATTAACGAACGAATACACCAAACCAGCCATAAAACTACGAAAATGAAAAACTGTAGTAACGTCGGATCCATTATCGTCGTCCTCGTTTAAACAGGCGAACAAAGCTTTTATCGTCCAAGCTATCAGTTTGGATTCGTCACGCCACTGTACAGGACAGGTTCGAAAAACGTACTCCGGTTCTCTCGATATTTGTTTTAACAAGACTTCTTGACCACACCCAGACACGCCTTCAACAAAAATATGCGTTTTCACTACGATAAAAACACAAAACTACAGCACGCTATACAAACTCTACAAGCATAAAAGTCGGTTCATACTTACTGGCGTTTTCGAGGCTCTGAATGACAGCAATTCTATCTGCAATAACAAAAAACAAACATCATTTACTTTACTACGCACGTCAAATGACTGGCTACACTTACTTACGTAAACAAACAGCTCGTAACTCTGAACGTCAACCGCACGATGTTTCTTATCCCCTTCCAATGCAACGACTATAAGCGCGCTAAAAGTCCGAGCTTTTATAAAGACTATTTCGAGCGATGTTATCTTATCGCAATCCGCCAAACGTCCTCTTACGCCCTCTTTCCTTTCCGTTCGACTGGCTGGCGGATGCACTAACGAGGCACCAAACGTTCGCTTACGCCTTCTTTAATTTCCGTTCGACCGGCTGGCGGATACACTAACGACGGGACTTACATTTCTGTTTCCAGGACTTTTTTTATGCGGTCCCTATTTACCGCATAAAAAATTTATTTTTAAATATATTGCAAATGATATATTTTATAGCTGCTTACGAAGTTTCAGGATATTTTTTTTTATGCGATTTCTTTTATGTGGTCTCTATCCCCTGCACAAAAACAGGTTTGAATGTATACAATATAATATTTATAGGCTTATATTGAAATACAAATCATAAAAAACTCAACATATGTAACTAATGAGATCTGAATTTCCAGTCATATTTTTCCATGCTTTAATGTTGTTTTTCTTATTTGAGGCAGATAAACTTCATCATCTTTGTTAACAATAACTTCTTCATAGGATTGCGTGCTGTCAGGCACATATTGCTAAGTTGACTTCTAATAGTACAAGTTGGTTTACTTGTTGTCCTAATACACTTTCCCAAATAGTTTCAGATCAGTGAATATGGCAACTGTGTTTCTGAATAAAAGTCTCTTCAAAAATGATCTTGGTTTGGTATTGATATCTTTTTGTTCCTGCCTTTCATTTATTCAGTTATACCAATTTCTTTCCATTTTTCTTTAATAGCCATGATACTGAGAAATGATTAAATCCTACTCTCTGTGCAATATCTCTAGTGGAATATTCTTTGTGTAGTTCAGCACATACACTCTTCTTTGGAGAAGACATTTCCAAGGTTCTCCCCATAATGAAATCACTTAGAACGCACAAATACACACAACTCTGTCACCTGTCTTCAATTTTCTGAATGATTATGTTGTTTAATCACTTAAATACTTGAACATATGGTGTAACAGTTTACAGTTCTGATGCAATAATTTGTATGTATTTCTAAATTTCAGCTAACTTAAAGGATGATGCAATAATTTTTTCCACTATTATATATTGGAGATTTTGTATTGAATGCTCCTTGATGACAAAAACAATAATATCAATTGATGAATAGTTTCAACCTTCATTTTACACACAGTTATGGCTGAAGTAAAAAGGCAAAAGCTCATTAATAGTATATACCAGGGGTCGGCAAACTTTTCAGACAGAAGAGCCAAATCTGTCCCTCACAACAATTTAAAAATTATCTGAGAGCCATAAATATATTTCGCGCAACTACTCTACACAAAAACACCCATACGTGCTTTCCCTAGATTCCCCGCTTTCACATTTCGCATTGCTAACGTTGTCTTGTCCAGTAGAGGACCCCAGTGTGCTCACTTATTAAACACTTTCTTTGGCCGCCCTGCCTACTATGTGTTCAACTATCCCCTCCATTCCTTCTGTATACCCCCTCCACATTCGCTTTCGCCTCCCTGACATCACGCTTCGCGCATCTTAATTTTGCCACAAAGTTTTGCGAGATCTATAAAACAAATGAAATCGCCATTATGTGAATAAAATTCCTTAAAATTTTTATAAATGAAAAAATAGTTTTATTTTCAATTTGACTTCAGAGCCACGTCTACATACCAAAGAGCTGCATGTGGCTCACAAGCCGCAGTTTGCCGACCCCTGGTATATACTGTTACAGGGAGAAATAGTAACATTGATTTCAACAATGAATGCATCAAAAATAGTACATTTCAAAATCTTAATTGGGCCCTCAAATGCTGAAATGTTCAATGAATTTATAGCAGAATTGATCAAATACTTAGAAATTGATGAATTGGCAAATTCTTGACTGCTAATGAATAATAATCATTACTTACATTAATTACAAGAATAATAATCAGATCCACAAAAGCTGTGAATTGAGAGAATTTATTAATGAGAGAAAATTTGAGCTAATGTTCTTACCTCCCTATGCTAGAGCTAGCTTTTTTAAAAATCAGAACTTTTGCAAGAGCAATGCTGAGGTCACAAGATAATTTTGACTTATCTCACATTATAAAAAAGTCTGTTAGAACTTTAAATGCATCTGATTGTCAAGGATATTTTGCATGCATGATAGGAATATATCTAAAGCTTTTTTTTGTTTCAAATAAGAATTTTTTTATCAATTCTTAATATTTGTTATTTTGATTTAGAATAACAATACATATAGAGGTTTGTCTTTATGCAAGAATATTACTATTGATATCTAAAACTTTATATATATTTTCCAAACAGAATTTATTAAATAAAACAAGTATTTTAATATATTTAAAATGTTTTTTTTTTTTTTTTTGTCTTTGAAAAATGTTTCTATCTAATTGAAAAATTAATGTTATGTAGATTGAAAATTGTTCTTAAGTATTTGTTAGTAAAAATGAAAATGTTTCTATATTGCTAAAAAATGTTGCTATCTATGTAAAAATGCTTTATATAAAATAATGCATAATAATCAAATAATAAATTTATGATTATGATTAATTTATATTGTAATGATAAAACAATAGCAATAATTTCAAAATTAGAAAAGCTCAACTACTTCTTTATCCAAAATGTTTAGTTCTTAGCACTTTTTAGTAGGAAGCATTTTTATTTATAGTAATACTACAAACAAAATTGTATTATTGAAAGCACTTTTGGCCTTACAACACCAAAAGTGAATTTTCTTGTCCTTAATTTTTGTTATTGTTGTATAAGTTAGACTAAAGATGGCCTTTTAAGGCCAAAAATGCTTTCAAGAATGTAATTTTATGTTTGTAGTATTGTGTTACTATAAAAAATTTTCTACTAAAAAAAGTGCTAAGAACTGAATATTTTGAAATAGATTTATAACATCTTTTAAATCAAGTTGCTTTTTTTTACTTAATATCAATCTTAAATTGCTATAAAATTGTATTTTAAATTATTATTAAATTTAATTGTTTTAACCAAAGTTTTTATTTCCTTATTCCAAATACTGCTTATACTCTTACTCTATATTAAAATTTAACTAAAGCATTTCTAGCAGCTGAGGAAAAAATTCTTTAATATGATAACCCAACTATGTATACAAATGCTATATATTTTTTAATGTTTCTGCTGTTACATTATGTTTAATTTTATTTATACTGTATCTAGATATTGTAACCAAAGCAACATATGTTTATTTGAATGCTTAAAAAAGATTCTGATTCTAGTTCTAATTGTGTAGCCTGATGATGGCTGTTTAGCCAAAAACATTAGCATATTAAAGAAATTTTTCCTCAGCTGCTAGAAGTGCTTTAGTTAAATTTTAATATAGATTTTTATTTCCTTCTATCAATTTTTATACTACTGAACACACACATCTCTACCAGTTTTTTAATTATTGTTACTGTTTATTGGTGTTTGGGTACAGTTTGTTGAAGCTGCCAGTAATTGTATTTTACCAAATTAATCATTTCAGCCCAACACTTTTTTCAAGCATGTCAGTTTTCCACTCTAAGTTCATACTAAGGCCTGTTTTACACATTGTAAATAAACAACAGAATTGTCTATGGAATGGCAAAATTATGTCATTCTTGCAGTCAAAGACAATAAAAACATCACAAAATAGAGACTGGAAATTTGAAGTTTATCTGTTCTACAAATTAAAACTTCAAAAATTTTATATATGAGAAGTCAGCTTACAAATAACAGCATATTGTTACCATTAGCAACACACAGTATTTTAATATAATAGTGGTTGAAAGTAAAAATCAGAAAAGTGGGATATGAAACTTTTATTGAATCTACAGTAGTTTCCTAATTTATATGGCTTGGATTATCCAGGTTGTGGATTAATTGGTGTATATCTTCAATCCAGGAGTAATGTTTTTTTAATCAATATTTTATCTTACAAGGGGAGGTTCAGACATTCGGGTCACCGATTTGTTTGAAATTGCGCATATTGTAGTAGTCCCCTAGGACAATATAATGTGTGAGTAATAAAGTTTACGACTCAAGCATTGTGGAGAAAATCGCACGAGAAATTTTGCACCGAGTTCATATAATCTTAAAATTCAATTATTTTTCGAATTCTCAGTAGTTTAGTTTTAATTATAAATTAGTATGAATTATGAAGATTTGCTTTCATAATTGCATGATCACTGGTTCAATTTTTAGCTTTCACAATTTTTTTTTATTTTTATTTATTTATTATTATTTTTCTCTTATATAGTTTATATAAATACAGTTATTTATATTTTTTTATTTGTTGTTAAATATTTTATGTATGTTTATATCAACTATGGTTTCTATACATTTTTTGTCAATAGATGACGCCACTTTCTATTATGTAAAAATATTAACTTTTTGACTGCAAAATGAGTGTGGTGCATTTGAAAATTACTTCTCTCGGCATTTGTAATAAACAAAAATTATTCCGAATGACTTTTGTCGATAAAGTCTTTAACAATCATTGAATGTAATAAAAACCAAACAATGCTTATCAAAATCAGTTCCACCAGGTTGAAGTTGATTCACAATTAACAAACGATATAGGCCAGTTAAGAAGCCGAAGATTTAATTTCATTTCATTTGAAACAAAAATAAAACTAGTGAATCTACCTAAAATCATCTCGTTCGGAGTATGTGCACTCTCCAGAAGAGGTTCTCGTAAATTATTAAAGACTTGGAAGTCTGTGCACTCTTCCATAGAAAAGATTATTGTAAATTACTAAAGAAAGATGGGAAAAAATATCAAAATTGGAGAAATATTTGCCAATAAATATTCTATTTCGTAAATTACTAAAGAAAGATGGGAAAAAATATCAAAATTGAAGAAATATTTGCCAATAAATATTCTATTTTCAATAATTATAAATTAGTATGAATAGTTAATTATTACAAGTTAATAGAAAGTGGCGTCATCTATTGACAAAAAATGTATAGAAACCATAGTTGATATAAATATACATAAAATATTTAAAAACAAATAAAAAAAATATAAATAACTGTATTTATATAAAACAATGTAAGGAAAAATAATAATAATAAAATAAATAAACATGCAATTATAAAAGCAAATCTTCAATCACTACGCTACTGAGAATTCGAAAAATAATTGAATTTTAGATTATTTGAACTCAGTACGAAACTTCTCGTGCGATTTTCTCGACAATGCTTGAGCTTTATTACTCACACATTATATTGTCCTAGGGGACTACTACAGGTGTATTATTGCTTACACATTATATTGTCCTAGGGCAGGGGTGGCGAACCTTTTTCTGCTGGTGTGCCAAAAATTTAAAAAGTTATATTTCTTAATATACTAACGTGCCAGATAATTTGTTATAGGAATATATATATATATACTGAATGGACCTCAAAATTAATGTTTTCG
>AYEL01088591.1:0-47209 GCA_000484575.1 Olivierus martensii
TATATATATATGTTATTTAAATGTTACCGTCAAAACCCGAAATTAGTTAAAACCCGATTTGCCTAGTTGAAACTAGTTGGAACAAAGCCCGTTCGTGAATACTAGTATTAACTAGTCAATACTAGAATTCACTAAGGCATTTTTGGGAAAACTGGAATTTACGGAAAAATTGCTTTGTTTGCAATTATTTACTGTTTTTACTAGTTAAAAGCAATCCGATCCTTCGATTTATTCAGTTTATGAAAAACCGAACTTTTCATTCTGGAATAAAATAGTAGCCCTATCGAGTCATGTTCGGGATAGATCCAAGAGTAGGACTCGCGACTTCAGCATTGCCATTAGATGTTCTCGAAACATTGAAGATGAGGACGAACTCCAGAGAGTCATCGAGGAGATGAATGCGCGACAGAACGAAGCTGAGACCCCCGCTAAAGAAGAATATGAAGCTGGTTCTAGCAGCATTTACATCACATCAGCCAGGAGAAAACCTCACAAAATTAGTCTAAACAGACCAAGAAAATGAAACGTATCTCCAATGCCACCTACCCCTGTTGGAGTAGGAAATAATGTCATAATCCCAATCCTGGTTATGGACAGAGCAAAGGCAAATTTTAAAAATGTCATCGGAGTTGTGTTGGAAAAAAATGAAAATCTGCACATGATCGAAACTAAGGATGGAAAGGTGGATAAAGTATATTGCAGGTAAATTTTGCATCTTTTATGTATTTGTTACTATTTAGAGAATGCCCAAAATATCATCATGAAAAAAATATCTTTTGTAGATCGGAATTTGACGTTTGTCCGGAAAAGTTCCTGATGCCCGAAGAGGTACCAGATACAAATATTTCTATGAGGACGGCAGCTAGGAAAGCGACGATGGTACCACAAAGGTTCACACTTTGTGTTTGCGAGAAAGGTTGCATTTCGAAAAGATGCTTGTGCAAGAAGAAAGGAATTCTCTGTAACTCTAAATGTCATAACAGTTTTCCATGCGGAAACAAATAACGTACATTATAAATATATTTCTTCTGTATATTTCAGTTATTACGATCATAAATATATTTATTTTGCAGATTTCAGTTACTATGTTTTTATTTTCCCCCAACGTATGATTGCACGATTAGGAAGATATTAGGCTTATCCTCGCAAAAGAAATTTTAGATAATACTAGTTTTCACTAGTCATATCGAGTTTTAACTAGAGAAATTTTAGTGAAAACCAAAAGTTTTTAACAAATGTAATGAATTCTAGTATTGACTAGAATAATACTAGAATTCACGAACGGGCTTTGTTCCAACTAGTTTCAACTAGGCAAATCGGATTTTAACTAATTTCGGGTTTTGACGGTAATATATAATTATAATATACGAACTCTTATGGCATTGGAAATAACCCACGATGGTTTGATTATATATCGAGAATATGATGTGCTAAAACTACAGTACTGTATTTGAAAACGTGCATGTACTGTACATGATACAATCTCAATAAATAAATAATATTTAATGTATTTTTTTGTATAACTACAGTGGTGGACAAAAGTATTGATACCACCTCATTTTTTTATTATTTTGGCAATATTAGTGTTTGAGGTTAATGCAACGTTTTCAAACCATGTTTATTGAAATCTCTGTAATAAGTTATACTGTAGCGATAAATTTTATAAAATTTATTGCATAAATTGTTAAAGGGAAAAAATAACCCTAAAAATTACTGTGGACAATTGTATTGATACCCTAAGAATTTTAAAAATAAACTTATTCTTTCTATTTTTATTTTAAATAATTAAAAGAGATTTGCTCTGTTGCATTGTCATCTGATTTGATGCTCAAACATGACGAAAATGATCCATTTCTGAAGGAAATCATAACTGGCAATGGAAAATGGATTGTTTACAACAATGTTGAACACAAGCAATCATTGAGCAGAAGAGATGAGCTGTCTCAAAGCACTTCAAAAGCCAATATTCAACTATAAATAATCAACTATAAATTCTTACTGTAATTAAAATTTATAGTAAGATGTTTTGTATTATAAATATTTGCTTTGTAAAATGACAGTATAAAAATTAATTGGCTCTTATTCAAAAAATAATTAACTCAAGTTTTTATTGTCATTTTAAGTTCCCAAAAATATATTAGAAGTTTAAATAGAGTTTGATATTTGTTTTGCTTTAATGAAATCTTTATGAAATCAGCTAACATCAATTAAGAAACTCGTAACACATTTTCAAAGTTATTCATCTTATTTTATTATTATGCATGGAGATAATTTCTTTGAAATTGTTTAATATGTTGAAATTGGAATACATAAACATCTTAATCCTCAAAACAAAATTTTAGGTGCTTAGATTATTGATGAATTAGAAGTAATAGCATAAAATCTTTTATTCAGACACAAAGAAAAAACTCATATATTGAATTGCCCTTTTTTGGATTTGCATTTTTTCCCTCAAAAATTCATCTATCTATCTTATCCTGAAGTTTTTCATATTTGTTTCAAAACAATTCATACTTAAATTTACTAAATAATTGAGATTTATTTATATTTTTCTCTTTTCAATTAAACAATTTTTTTAATTTGTAAGCAAGAGCATTTAATATTCCAATAAGCTTTTGGAAGATGGATAATTACTAGATATTGAATTATAATTGTCTCAAATAAACAAGAAGGCTAAGAATTCTGAATCAAAATTAATCCTGTTTTTGTTTGATTGTGAATGCAGGAATAAAATACATTTAGTAGTTGTCAGTATTATATTGAAATTTACCAATTACAGGTAGGCCTTGATTAGTGCGAATAGTGGGTCCCATAAATTTCTCGCACTATTCGAAGTATTAACTATATGTAAAATATGGTAATTGATTCTTGCTTTGTGAGATTCCAACCATTAGCCAACCTCACGATGAATAACCACAATACTAACTGTTTAAGAAATATTTATTTTCATAAGAAAACAACTGCACAGAATTTATAATGACAATATGACTTAGAATAAAATTGGTGGGTAAAAATACAACTAATACCACTCGTGGGGAAAAAACAAAATTACTTTCCAAACAATCCAATATAAAGAACACAAATTCTATTTAGAACTTTGTTTTTTGGGGTGCATTTATTTTCATATTTTACATCATTGTTCATCATCTAAATTAATAACTTCACAGGAATTGCGTCTCATATCATCATCAAACCAACCGCCAAATCAAAAGGAATTATGTCTCATAGCCATCAAAAAACCAACCACCAAATCAAAAGCAGAAGTTGAGCGCCGTTTTTATGTCGCTCAATCACAGATTGTGTCTCATATCATCATCAAACTAACCGCCAAATCAAAACCAAATTTGCATCTCATACCAACATCAATCCAACTTCCAAATTGAAGATATCTTAGAATTATTGTGACCATATTTTACATTATTGTGTTCACCATCTAAATTAATAACTTACCAGGAATTGCGTCTCATACCATCCATCATCTAAATTAATAGTTAGTGTTAAGTTTATTGTAAATATTTATATATTTTACATCATTGTTCATCATCTAAATTAATAACTCAGGAATTATGTTGTTTCATACCATCATCAAGCCAACCGCCGAATTATCGTGACCACTTTTAAATCATATCATCATCAAACCAACCGCCAAATCAAAACCAAAATAGCGAAGTCTCATACCATCATCAAAATCGAAACCAAAATAGCAAATCGAAAGCGGTTATCATCATCAAACTAACTGCCAAATCAAAACCAAAATAGCGAATCACATCATTGTTCATCATCTAAATTAATAACTTACCAGGAATTGTCCTCATACATCATCAAACCAACCGCCAAATTCTGTACTGTACTGTATGGTCTCATACCTCATTAAAAAGTGTTCCTCCTTTTATCCATTTCGATACTTTTTAAAAGCGAAAATTCTCTAACCGCCAAATTGAAACCAAAAGAGCAAATCGAAAGCGGAAGTTGTGTGCCGCTTTTATGTCGCTCAATCACATCCATTTTTTGCTCTAGTGTAATCACTAACCTCTTCTTGCTTTTATGTCACTCAATCACATCCATTTTTTGCTCTAGCATAATCACTAACCTCTTCTTTTTTGTTTCCTGTTTGTTCTAGCGTAATCACTAACCTCTTCTTTTTTGTTTCCTGTTTTATCATCAAAAGTGTTCTTCCTTTTATCATTGTTACTTTTTAAAAGAGAAAATTCTGTACTATACTGTATGTATACGATACGTTTCCTGTTTTATCGTCAGAAGTGTTCTTCCTTTTATCCATTTCGTCTTTTCCTGTTTTATCGTCAAAAGTGTTCTTCCTTTTATCCATTTCGATACCGTACTTTTTAAAAAAGAAAAATCTGTACTATACTGTAGCAAAGCTAAATTTTAAATGAGAAAATTCTGTACTATACTGTATGTATACGATAACAAAGCTGAATAATAGTAATATTGAATAGCTAATGGCAAAAAGTCCATCTTTCTGGTGTTTCACCCTTCAAAGCCAAGTGACTGATTAACATATATACGATGATAAAGCTGAATAATAATAATGTTAAATCGCTATCAGCAAAATCCAATCTTTCTGGTGTTTCACTCCTTCAAAGCCAAGTGACTGTTCTTGGACTGCTCCTTATCCTGTTTTACTAACCGAAAATTAACATTAATTTGTTAATTGACATCATGAAAGGGGGGTCGGACATTTGTTAGTAAGGCTGGTCTATGCTTACAACTTGAATTAATCGAATATTTACTCGCACTAAGTGAAAAATGGTATCTAAAATGGTAATACATATATATATATACAGATAGGCCTCGATTAGCGCGACTTAAAAAATTGAATATTAGAAATAATTTTTTGCTAAAAAATAAACAAATTCTTATTTCCTTTTGCAACAAAAAACAGAACATTTGAATACATATATAAATAGTCCTTGAATAATGGTATTCCGATTAAAACTTTACTGACATAAGTTGGAGTGATCATAAATGCCAAATATTTATGGATTTCTCACTATTAATGCTTATAGGACATTATACATTATCTTAATAATTATTGGGTTGTTTGGAAAAGTAACTTCGTTTTTTTCATGAAAATGAATGACAATTTTTTTATAGTATATAAATATTTTTTTTTTATAGTATATAAATATTTTATTTAATTATATATTGACCATTTGTATCCAATACATTTTGCCATCTTTCTGGTAGCAGCATGATTCCATGCTTGTAGAATTTCTGTTCTTTGCTTGCAAAAAACGAACAAAGTGATTTTTGACATGTTAATTTAAAAAATGTTTTGCCATCTAAAGAGTTTTGTAAAGACCAGAATAAGTAATAATCAGAGGGTGCCAGATCTGGCGAATATGGTGGGTGCGGTAGAACATCCCATCCAAGCTGTAACAGCTACTGGCAAATCATCAAACCTGTATGAAGTCTAGCATTGTCATGGCAAAACACTACGTCTTTCCTGTTAATCAATTCTGGCCTCTTCTATTTGATGGAATCACTCAATTTGTCCATTGTGGCAGTACACTTCTGAATTAATTTGGAATTATTTGGTAGAAGCTGAAAAAAAAAATTCCCTTGAAATTCCACCAAGCACAGAGCATCACTATTTTTTTGATGAATGAATTAATTGTGGAATTATTTGGTAGAAGCTGAAAAAAAAAAATTCCCTTGAAATTCCACCAAGCACAGAGCATCACTATTTTTTTGATGAATATTGGCTTTTGAAATGAAGTGATAAGCAGAAGAGATGAGCTGGCTCATCTCTTCTGCTCCATGATCACTTGTTTTCAACATTATTGTAAACAATCCATTTTTCATTGCCAGTTATGATTTCCTTCAGAAATGGATCATTTTTTTCACATTTGAGCATCAAATCACAAACGTCAATGCAACGGAGCAAATCTCTTTCTTTGAGAATGTGAGAACCCAAATATCAAGCTTCTGAAATGAAACTAAATCATTTCATATAGTCATGAATAGTTGAATTTGACAAATTCAATCTCATAGCAATTTCTTTAAAAACTGTTTCCACGAACAATTTATTTTATTTATGTTAATTTTTTTGTAGCAAATATAATAAATAAATGATATTTATCATATTTTTAGGACATTTAAAGGAGTTTTATCTGCATTTTTAATATTTACTATGGTTGTGGGAAGGATCCGGAACGAATTAATCAATTTTCAGTTAAATCCCATGGGGAATCGCGCTTTGGATAACGACGGCTTTGGTTAACGACGGTAATGCTAGAACGGATTACCGTCATTAACCAAGGTACCACTGTACATTAAAAATAAAAAAAGTTTATTATTACAAATATGATTATTTTTTTCCTTATTGTTTAAAAACATTATCATAGAACTACTGTAAAAATAATTTCACATCGGAAAAATATTTGAAAATGCATTGTTCAAAACTACAAATAATTTTTCGTTGATTGCGTGACTTGTTAAAAATAATACATGATGAGGCTGGCTGTCAACAAATCAACGGAGGGCCGCATGCTGCCCGCGGTCTGTGCATCCCTGTTTTATAGGAATGAACCTCAAAAAAATCTGGAGATGTTCTGTCTGCTGAGTCTAATCCTTTAAAGCACATTCTCACGAATCAAGTTTAATTGACCGATTATAGTTGATCAACAAAAGTTGAATATGACTTGAATCAGTTTTTGTTCACATGTTTCAATAGAAACTGATCAACAGTTTCAGTTTTAAAATGGCATCAAAAGCAATTGTGCCTGAAGTTGTACAGATGGTAACATTTTTGTATATTTTATGTCCCTTTCCAATGAACGAGATTACTAAGGAGGCGGGGCAATTCCAACCACGGGTTGCACCCACACCCGTGGAGAGGGACCGGATGGTGAAGGATGGGGATCACCAGGCCTGGCCCAGTATCCCGAAAAAATCCGGGACCAGACCTGGGACGCGAACCCCGGCATCCTCCAGCGTAGTACGCCAACGCGTTACCACTCGGCCATCCGGCCGTGCATGGCACGCCAACGCGTTACCACTGGCCATCCGGCCGCCTTTTCAAAAAATTTGATATCCTAATGAATACGAATAAAATATGCGAATTTCACTCGAATCAGATAATATTTATGAGATATCATTTTTTACTCCATTTTCCAATCTTTGGTACCCGGAGCGACATTTTTTTGGCCCCCTCTCCACCTCCAAAAATAAATCTGTTTTAACTTTCAACACTCATTTATTTTATATACAGTTTCTTAAATAAATTTTAAGAACTAAAAAATTATACAAAAATTTTTATATAAATAACTGGTGAATAGTAATGATATTCCATGCTTTTGGCCCCCCATTCAGCTTGGTACCCGGGACGACCACCCCTCCGCCGCTTTTCGGTATGTCGCTGTTGCTACATAGAAGTGAATAACTTGTGGCGAACTTTGTTCTTATGAATAATATTGAGGCTATAGTATTATATAGTGGTATGGCTTTCTCCGCTGTGAAAAATGCATCATGAGAAGCATTATCACACGTAAATTTCAAGAACCACAATGTGGAAGTGAAATTGAATAGCATGTTCTTCACAGTTTATATGGAGATTGTAGCTGATGCTTTTTCCTCCAAATATCAAAATTGATTAGTATATGAATTGCAATGAATGCGAATGTGGAGTGACAGGATATTTCTTTCTTTCTTTGCTATTTATATAAAGGATGTAAAGGGATTGGACCCGTATTCACCCCGCAACTTTGAATAATTTGGAATGTGGCGTCATCTGTTAGTAAAAAAAAGGACACAGATTTATACAAACATACTAAAATATATAATAGAATATGAAAGCTAAATTAATATTATTGTGTTTGTTAGACTGTTATTAAAATTAAATTCACTTAACTAATTTGTTAACTTAATAATATTATTAGTATTTATTTCAGTATTTAATTTAATTATTTTAGAAATAAATATTTAACAGATGGCGCTTATCGTTAAATGGGATTTCGTAATATTTATTCCACTGTAGTTGTTGATTAATAGTTAAAGGGGAAAAATAAAAAAATTTAAATGAGATATTTTATAAAAGAGATAACGATAAACTTATTTTATTAATATTAATAATAATGTCATGATAAGAGCTTAGTTATTTTACCATTTCCGCCATGAAATGGCAATGAGATTGGATTGGTAAGTTTCGTCAAATTCTTCTTAAAAATATATATATTGTTCCATCTTAAGTGTTAAAGACCTTAGTAATAATTTATAAAATATTTAATTAAAATTGATCATAATTTTGCATAATTTATTATCTAGCATTTGTATGAAACAAATAAATATTTCTATAAGATTATATGAGAATAAATATTATTATAGGTTAAAAACTATGCCATAACAAAATCAAACTAATCTACAAATGTAATGAAAAATCACTTTGAGATAAAAGAGTCAGCATGTATACCAATAATGTGAGTATAGTAAAGTAAAAGATTCATATGAGAAAAAAAGAAAATTTGAAGATCATTTAAAACTAGAATATAATCGAAGAAGAATAGTGATAGTTTTCTTATTGTCAGAAATGTGTTTTATCATTAAGGATGATATTCTAACAGTTACTACCAGACAGCTTATTGTAAAATATAATTAAAACTAAACAAAAAAAAAAATTAAGCACATTTAATAAGATAATCTATTTAATCAAACGTTTTTCACTATCCACATAGTCTGCCTCAGTTAAAATACATAATAAAGTAGTTTAACTGAGGCAGGCTATGTTTATAGGCAAATATGTTTTGGATTGAGCAGTGGTGGATCAAATCAAGTGGGGGCCCCAAGCAGTAAAAAATTTTGGGGCATTCAAACTTAAGTTAGAAAAAAAATTTCAAAAAATTCTCATTAAGTTATTAATAAAAAAGAAAAGTAATCAAAAATTTTATACCATAACACACTAAATAATTTTATAAAAAAACATTTTTTACACGAATTTCTGTCTTGCTTTAGTTCTTGTAAATTCGTCAATTATTTTGGCAGTGTCAATTCAGTTTAAAATTTCCTGCTCTATATACAGAATGACCATATTATTTAATCTTTCTTCTCCCATAGTATTCTCTGAATAATTTTTTACACTCTTTAAAATAGAAAATGATCTTTCTCCTGACACATTAGATAAGTGAATTGTTAAAAAATTTTCGATAATATTTCAACATTCGGAAATGTGCAAAGCATTTCTTTGGTGGCTCAATAGATGTTTGGTGTGGTTTGTATCGTATCCTCATTTTCTTTTAGAAATATTAAAAAATTCAGCTTCAAAAGTACAAACATCAATATTATTATGATATTTGGACAACAAAATATAATTATTTTATATATACAAAAAAAAAAAACGTAATTTTCCTTGAACCCTAATGTAAAGACATTTTAAGATCTTGGGGCCCATTGGTATTTCGGGGCCCTATGCAGTGCCGTGCCTAGAAATTCCGCCTCCCTTGTGCAACTGTTAGTTGACCACCCCCATATATCAATGGCCGCCCCAATTCAATTGATAAAACAAAAACTAGAAAATTAATAGTCATAATTGTTCAACTTTAAATAATTTCGTTTATTATTTTATCAGTAATAATACGTAACAGTCATAACAGAACATCTTAGAAATTATCGATATTAATACAATACGTAACAGTCATAACACAAATGAAGAACCTCTTGAAAATTGTAATAAATTACAAAATTTTCGTCACACATAACTATAATATTAAATATACTTCAAACTTCACTACATACAAAAATTAAATATCTAATTAGATAACAAATAATATTTTCAAAATTAACATAATAGGAAAAAACAACAATTTACAAGAAATAAATAAGGCATGCTTTATTAAGAGCAAATTCTCTTAAATAGTTTTTGATTATCTTCAATTTGGAAAAAGAACGTTGGCCAGATGCTACAGAAATGGGCGGAGTTAAAACCATCCTAAGTGTGACAAATAAATTAGGGAATGTCTCTCGAAGATTGTTTTCAAAAATATATCGAAGCACGTTTTATGGATTGAAACAATGTTTTCTGCTTTTATATGTATCATTACTGATAAAATTTCACGAAATAAATCCTATCCATCAATATCAGATTTTTTCTTTGCACATCAGTTAATTTCGGATGAAGATCTTTGCACGATTATAATATATGCCTTCACGTAAAATATTAATTTAGTTAGTTATTTCGTAAATTGACATTATAATTGATTTTTATTTTTTAATTTATCGTTTTCAAATAAATAGAATTTTCAAATTTACATATTAAAAGAAATAAATTTCCTTTTTCCTTTTATTGGTTTTTAATTTTATTTTATATCTTGTTTTATATTTTTGACATTCAGTTTGGCAGCCTATGTGCATTGCATGCCTTGCACCTATGGCAGGCCCGGCTCTGGCCCTATGTGGCTGCTTAGTCCGCTTACCGCTTAATCTGCCACTGGAATTGAGCAGTAATTTTAATGAATATGCTTGTTGATTATTTTTAATTGCCACTCATTTTTCTTATCATTAAATAGTACTCAAATTGGAAAAATTTAACAAAGGGATTACATAAAGTTTTTAAAAATTTTTTAAAAATAGATTTATTTAACAAAATGTTTAAGCAATCCCTTCAATTTCATTTTCCGTATTCCTCTTCAATTTGAGCACTGATTGTATACAATTTTTCTTTCAAATAGATTTAATATTGTTATATATAGTCTCTTCATTTAATTTTCTAACAACAACAAAATAAAAATTGCTATTTCCTGTCAACTAGCCAAAATTTTTATTTTTGTTTTATATCTTTTCCCTTCTTAGTTTA
Source organism: Olivierus martensii (assembly GCA_000484575.1). NCBI lineage: Eukaryota > Metazoa > Arthropoda > Arachnida > Scorpiones > Buthidae > Olivierus > Olivierus martensii. Next base: position 10,808 of record AYEL01088591.1, read on the forward strand.
CCTGTTACTAATATTTATTCTACCTACTTGTTTTCATAACACTTTTTTGTGTTGTTCATTCTATAATGCATCTGACAGTTCTATTTCATTTTTGCATTTTCTGCTTTCTTGATTGGTAGTTCAATTCCTATTATTATTTGAAGATGATTTCTATATCATAAAAGAACTTATGTTACTTTTATTATGCCATAATTTATTTTTTTTTGCATTTGTTATTGTGCTAGAAAATGGATATTTCACAATATAGATATGTACTTTTTAGAGAGTATGATTTCCATAAAAGTGACAAAGAATGATGGATTATTATAAACTGAAAACCTTTCCAAAATTACATATGAAGAAAGTGGATATTTTGAAATGTATCTTGAATACAATGGAACTATTGATTCACAGTTAATATGTGCAAGAAAGATGAAATTTTTAATTTTTATCAAGTCTTTACTTTGATATTTTATAAAATTGTAATGAAAGATGTTTTCGAATGAACAAAAGTAGCTAATACAGGTACTCCTCACTTAATGACCTATCTGTTTAACGACTGCTCGCAGTTACGTCTGAGCTTAAGACTATTTTTTTAATGGAATATTTGGTTTTGCTCATATGCATCCCTTACGACTTTTGTTTGTAATTTCCCCACATTCGTAGTTCCAAAAAAAAACTGAAGAAAAATACTGTACTTTGTGCATAATTAAGATATAAATTTTTAATTTGAAATTTGTTTCCAGTATTTTAATATAGGAACAAGTTTTTCGCTTACCGACCAATTCGTTCTACGACTGAGTCGTGAGAACGAAACCCAGTCGTTAAGTGAGGAGTATCTGTATATTATGCTTTAGAACAAGAGTCCTTAAACTATGGCCTGTGGGCCTTATCAGGTACACAAGATGATTTTATTCAACCTGCTGACATTTTTTATGAAGAGTTTTGTATACATAAATTCGGAAAGAAATTAAATTAACAATTGGAAAATACCAGAAATTATAAATATTTTCAATATTTTTTTTCTAAATTTAGTTATAATTAGTTGTATTGACATTTGTTCTAATTTGCGACTTTGCACAGTCATAAATATATTACAAAGAAAAATGCTTATTATAAGAAAAATAAATATTTTTATTCTTTAGAAAGCAAATATCAAAAATTGTTTCAAATTTTTAAAAGCTGCTAAAAATTTATAAGGATTAATATAAAATCATAAGAAAGAATAAAAATTTGACAAAAAATGTGTAATTTGTAAATTTTAGTCTCGATTATAAATTAAATGCATTAAAAAATACGATTTTACTTCTTCACAATCTGTATGTAATTTGAAGAAAATATAAAATATCCCCTTTGGTGCAAAAGAAAAAGAGTAAAGCATTACAGAATAATAACCAACAATTAAATTTCAAATAAATTACAAAAATTATATAGAAATAATTAAAAATAAATATATATATTGTAAAGAACAGGAACATCCAGAACTTATATTTAAAATTTAAAAATAGAATTAAAAAAAATAACTGATTATCACAAAATAATGAAGATAAATCCAAATTTTTATTAAAAAATAAAGAATTATTTGCTAATTTTAGCAGCAATTATAAACTAAACGCATTAAAAAAATATGATTCATTGGCAATTTTTATTTATTCAAACTTTGCATGTAATTGCAAAAACATAAAATTTCCAAATGTTCATTCACTGCTTACTTTAACTTATTTAATTAATTAATTATAACTAGCCAATTAGCAGGAATTATAATACTCACAGATAAATTGTTTTAATAAACTTCAAAGTAGCACTTTCGGAATTCTTGTATTCTCTCTTCAGCTTTACCCATCAAAAATAATTCTATTCTAATTCGTTATTTAAATTTGAATGTTGTTTAAATTTAAAATTGAACATAATTATTAAAATAATTAAAGCATGTGCCATAATAAACTGGTTTTCTAACTTAATTTTAAAAGGTTTAAAATGTTAAAATGTTATTAAATACGATGAAACGAAAATTTATTTATAATGAATCTTCAGTGTTAAACTAGTTTAAGCAAAACTTCCAGGCACTACTCAGTTCTCCTGGGTCTAATTTGTTGATAGGTTTAATCGGTTGTTTTCTCTTTTTTAATATAGCAAGAGATTCTTTCCACCTTCCTATATATGGATTTTCTTGTTTCTTAATAATACAAATTTCTCTTCCAATTTTATCGTTTCTACAACAGAAATGATAAAATTGGAAGAGCTGTTCACGGACAATACATTAGGCTTAACATTAAAAAAAAACAAAACAAAGACTTTGTCAAAGTGAATTATTTAGATCTGAACATAAAAATTGAAAATGGAGAATATAGAACGAAAGTCTTTAGAAAAAACACATATAAACCATTATTTATTCCTAACACAGAACGAGATCTGTGGGAATATAAAATGGCGTTGTTCCTTGTGTTATTGAATAGAATAGACACACACTGCAACAATGAAGAAGATAAATCCATGAAGTTAGATTGGATTATACAACAGGCACTTAAACACGGTTACAAAAGCAGTAATATTCTGAAACTTTGGGAAAGAGTGCAAAATAAAAAGAAAATTAAATTAGAATGCAAGGACGAATTTAAAGAGACATTCAAAATAGAAATAGACTCAATTATATTAAAACAGAAAAAAGATAGAAAAAAACCATAGGAAAAAGGATAGTATTTACTAGAAGGAACACAGTATTCAATTGTTTAAGGAATGACAAAGACCGGATAGACAAAAATCAAATCTTGGGTGTATATCAAATAGAATTTAGAGACATGGAATTACAACAACAACAACTATATATTGGATACATTTCCCACACTCTTCTTAAAAGATTATCAGAACATAAATATGACATTGAAAAAGTGAAGGCCACTACCGCTCTGGTGCAATGAGCTTTAAATAGTAATCTGGATACAAATTGGGATAGCACAAAGATCATTAAGAAACAAGAAAATCCATATATAGGAAGATGGGAAGAATCTCTTGCTATATTAAAAAAGATAAAACAACCGATTAAACCTATCAACAAATTAGACCCAGGAGAAGCAAGTAGTGCCTGAAGTTTTGTTTAAACTAGTTTAACACTGAAAATTCATTATAAATAAATTTTCGTTTTATCATATTTAATAACATTTTAACATTTAAACCTTTTAAAATTAAGTTAGAAAACCAGTTTATTATGACACATGCTTTAATTATTTTAATAATTATGTTCAATTTTAAATTTAAACAATAAATTAGAATAGAATTATTTTTGATGGGTAAAGCTGAAGAGGAAATACAAGAATTCCGAAAGCGCTACTTTGAATTTTATTAAAACAATTTATCTGTGAGCATAATAATTCCTACTAATTGGCTAGTTATAATTAATTAATTACATAAAATTTCTCTAAGAATACAAAGAAAAAGGAAAAAACGGAATAATAAAATTCAATCAAATCACCAACATATTAAAAAAAAAGAACAAATCTTTAAAATAAATATTTTTATGTTAAAAACCAAACATCCAAAGATTATATTTAAAATATGAAAATAGAACACAAAATTTAATCAGTAATCATAAAATAATGAAGATAAATTCAAATTTATTAAAAAATAATTCATAGATAGCGAATTTTAGCCACAATTATAAATTAAATGCATTAAAAGAAACACGACTTAGTGATGATTTTTGTTTCTTCAAAGTCAGAACGTAATTGCCAAAAACATAAATTTCTTCTTTCATGCAAAGAAAAATGAAAAAACTATTACAGAATAATAAAATCCAATCAAATTATGAACGAATTGCAAAAAATAAAGAAGTAATCTGTAAAAATAAATATTTTTGCAGTTAAGAACATGAACATTTAAAAATTATTTTTAAAATATGAAAAAAAAAAACAAAAAATTAATCAGTTAACATAAAATAATGGAGATAAATCCAAATTAATTAAAAAATATTGCATAGTTAGTGAATTTTCCAAATTTATTCATATTTTTAAATCTTGAAAATTCACAAATAATTAAAAAACATAATGAAAAAATTTCACAAAATATCAACAGATGGCCTTAATAGCCTGCAGTAAATTTTACAAAGTCAAAACAAAGTAGCAAAGCAGGATCCTGATTCTCCGTGAAATCACACTGGAAAAAATGGAGCAGGTTTTTGCTTGTGTGTTTTCAGAGTTATTTGCATTTGAGAAAAATTACTAATCCAGGAACTCGAATGGGAACTCATGAACTGAGAATTACTGATAGTAGCAATCTTCTGATTGGTATTTTTCAGAATATTATCAATGGTATACTAAGCCCTAAAACCAAAAATCAAACCGAAATATGAAATTCTGTTTTTTTTTTTTTTATGTAAGTATGAGAAAACTAAGTCTTCTACTAAGGCATTAACAATAAAATATGATTATTTCATTTAATTAACACTTCTTTCCTTAGATTTATCCTGTTTGGTCAGGATGAGATCATCTTTGTTAAGTGATTTTTTTGTTCTAGAATAACACTCTTTCTTGCTTAAAACTTGATTCAAATCAAATCATCTTTCTTCAACAAACTTCTATCTTGGAATTCTTTCATTGTTTCTGATAATGGAGATATATAGTAAGACCCTGCTTAATGCTGTTTCAATGTAATATGATTTTTTTCAAATTCTGTATTTTTTATTGATTCACATTGGCATGGTTTTCAAACCATTATACTCACATAAATCCAAAATCACATTAATTTTGTTGCTTTGATACTGCTATGCGTTTGATATCAGTTCAGTGCAGTATATCCAAAAGTCTGCTGTGATCACAGTTCACATTTATGATAGTTATTTTACAGTTGAAGTTTCACCACTATTACTGAAATTATGGATCAGTTTATACAAAATGATCCAAATTTTGATAATGTTCAAAGGCAAGATGAAGTGTCATGGATGTAATGTCTCACTATCGACAGTTGCTTGCTGAATGAAAGAAGAATAGACAAACAGTTTTTCATTAGTTGATTCTTAATTTTAAACCTGGCAGCTAGTGCACAGTATCAATTTGATAAAACTTAAAAAAATTCATAAAAAATAATTAATTGTGAAATTTTTTAAAAAATCTGGAAAAATTTCTAGCTTCCTAACTTTCTAGTAGATATCAGAAAATTTTTGTGTTTATATATTTAGATAATTATAATAATTACATTAATATTTAAACCTTATTTTTTGATATGATATAATGCACATATTTTTCATTTTTTTTAGTTCCTGAAGATGAAGAGTTATTGGTGAGTTTATATTTGATTATATACCATAATAAATTTTGCATTTCTTAAAAATGGCATTTCTCTTTTGCTATTGTCAAAAATGCAATTGACAGGTAGACACAAAACAGTTTTTTTTATAACACTTCAGCTAATACACATTAATGATTATTCAGTTTTGTTGTAAGAAAGATTTAAAGAAAGGAAAGTGTTAAAATAGTTTGTTGCCCTATCCATGTGTATTACAAAGTATTTTATTTTACATATGGATAGGGATATTTATTCCCTATCCATGTTATAATAAATTCTCTTTAGTTTTAGTGAACACACAAATGAAAATTTCAAAAATATCACTCTAACATTGTAATTCTTTGAAGAAATTTCAATGTTTCAGGGATTGCCAGATGCCATTTTTGTCATATTTTTTGTCATTGCTATTCTGGCTAATTGCATTAGAAAAGATTTTGTTTTAAATTGTTACATGTTGTTAAATTAAAATTCTTATTTCATACAAATATACAAAAATCATTTATTTTATTGCAATCTTAATTAATTGGGCACATTGTGTCCAGAACCCAGAACATTAAAATTATTTAAAATTAGTGAAATGAATGATTTTTGTATAATTTACTATTATGCATATTAAAATAAGCAAACAAAATAAGATGATAAAATAAAGTTGTTGTCATTACAGATAATTTTTTTTTAATTAAAACCCGGCACCTAGTTTGCAGTATCAATTTGATACAACTTAAATTCATTAAAGAAATCATTAATTATGAAATTTTTTAAAAAATTGGAAAAATTTCTAGTTTCCGAACTTCCTAGTAGATATCAGATGCACTGAACCAATTTTGCATTAATTCCATCGTTTTTTATGAAAAAATCCTTAGTAATTTAATTCAGGGATTGCAAAATGCCATCATTTTGTGCATTACATGCCAGTTTTATGCTGAAGGATTGCTAAATACATTGGCAAAGAAAGATTTTTGTTTCTATATTTCAATGACAATATGGTGGCCCCAGAACACTAAAATTATTTAAAATTACAATAAAATTAATAACTTTTGTTCAATTTTCTAATGTACCTGTTAAAATAAGACATAAAATGTAAAGTAATTATTATTTTGTCATTGGAGATAATTTTCTTTCAAAATTAAAATAGAATTGCTTTAGTGACCCAATTAAGCATGAAACGTATCTATTTTAAAACATACAGTGTATCAAAATCTGGCAAAAAAACTATTATGATTATAAAACAATGTAGATTGTTTACAATTAATTCCAGTTCAGTAATAGCATTTTAGAAATTGTATTCTTATCTAATTATAAAAATCCTCAATCTATTCTAATCAACTCACCATTCAGTACAAAATTGTTTATGCAACCCTTTTCCAAAAATGTTTGGGGACTTCTGCTTTAAAATGAATCTTTAGCATAATAGTAATGTCAACTTACATATTTCAGCATGTCTGAAAAATGAATTAACTATTTAGTTCTTTCCTTCAACAATTTAAAATTATATGTATTTGATTGCATTCCATAGGTACAGGTTATTAAAGCTGTAGACATTCTGAAACTAATAATAGCAAAGAGACAAACTAAGCATTATGCAGAAATAGATCTTTATTTTCAGAAACAAATGCTTTCGACCTTTCTCAACAGGTCTTCGTCAGCTAATGTCAAGAGGTTGACATTAGCTGACGAAGACCTGTTGAGAAAGGTTGAAAGCGTTTCTTCTGAAAATAAAAATCTATTTCTGCATAGTGCTTAGTTTGTCTCTTTGGTTCAGGTTATCCTTGACTTATGGAGTTGTTTTAATAACCCCATCATAAGTCAAAAATGATTGATAATAGTAATAATTTGAATAATAATAGACAATGGAATACTGAAACCTCTATGATGATATAATTGTCATGATTTAATCCTTGGTCCTCAAGGTTATATAAAATAATCAGAAATTGAACCCATCTCCAAGATTTAAAATCATTCCCAATTGAACCGAGATTCCTGAGATAGCGATTGCTTTACTACATTTTTAATAAAATAAAAAAGTATTTGTAGCCAATATGCTATGAAAATAGCCAAGTTTGAAATATAGAAGAGCTGTTGTAAAATCAAAATATCATGCCAAATGATCGTAAGTCGAGGTCTACCTGTACTTATCTTCAATATATATAGTATTGGAGAATTTATTGATTTTCATGGGATCAAAATCCTTAACTAACATAATTTAATACTAAGCTAATAAGATTAAAATCTAAGTAAAGCTATTTTGAATAATTTGAAAAATTTCTTATATATTTACTCGGCAGCTAGTGTGCAGTATCAATTTGATACAACTTAAACAATTCATAAAAAATAATTATGAAATTTTTTAAAAAATCTGGAAAAATTTCTAGCTTCCTAACTCCTAGTAGATCAGAGCACTGAACTAATTTTGCATTAACTCCATCGTTTTTTAAATAAAAAATATACGTGTATCAATTTGATACGCGTGAACAATAAAGTTTTTAATAATAATATATATTATCGATTTCTAAAATAGCTTTCGCGCTTACACGACGTCATCTGAGATGTCAAAAGCGTCAATTGCTTTTATGTTTTGCAATGAAGTATACTAGATTTTTACAGTTTATTGTTAAATTTTTATTTTTTCTCTTTTTAAAACCTAGTTTACTTACTTTATTCTAATTGTATGTACAATTAAACTATTTTAGTCATATATAAAAATGAATAACCTTAATAATGGATGTTTAATTTATAAAATGTTTATATATTTAGTAATTTTAGATTTTTTTAGTTTTAGTTTTAAAAATATATACTTTACAATCATTAAAATAATTAAAATAAAAGTTTTTCATTTATAACTCATTTATATTAATTTTATACTGATTATACAGTTTTTATCTGTATGCCTAATGGTGCATGCGACATATGCGTGCAATCGGAATTAAATATTTAAATTTGTAAATGTGTTATAAAAAAAGTTATAAAATGATTGAGTTACATTAAAAAATTAATAAAATATAACAATTTCGATAACTCAGTAAAAATAAATTTATTTTTTTTAATAATAATAAATGTTATCGATTTCTAAAAATAGCTTTCGTGCTTACACAACATCATCTGAGATGTCAAAAGCGTCGATTGCTTTTGTTTTGCAATGAAGTACACTAGATTTTTACAGTTTATTGTTAATTTTTTATTTTTCCTCTTTTTAAAACCTAGTTTACTTAATTTATTCTAATTGTATGTACGATTAAATTATTTTAGTCATGTATAAAAATGAGTAACCTTAATAATGGATGTTTAATTTATAAAATGTTTATATATTTAGTAATTAAAAAAATTTTTTTTAATTTGGTTTAAAAATGTATACTTTACAATTATAAAGCGTAAGCGTATAAGCAGTATGCAACGAAATGAGAGTATCAGTATTTTGTACTTTATTCTCCGGATTCTCTAGGTTCTCTGACCCAGTTTGTCGGAAGCGTACACAAGATAATAAAACATTTAAGTTAGCGCGTGTTTCCACTTAAGCATTGAGATAGCACCCTCGTCGTGGTAGAAGTTGATTCCAGATGTCAATCCCCGACATCCTCCCCACCCTGGTCAATCTCTAGGGGATGACCAGTTGTATAGGGCGAGTGACAATCCGATTGTTATGTCGTAGCACACAGCTACGGATTTTTCCGTCTACCTGGTATAGTCTTCTCCACCCGAGCCAGTCTCCACAAATGACGGGGTAGGTTATCTTCGTGAAGCTGGACAACGTCTCCTGGTTGAATTCTAGTATTTTCACAAATATTACATACTTCGTGGTAACTTATTAAATCTAGGAGATATTTTTTGTGCCTCCTTTTCCAGAAGGGTCCATTCTTCTCTGATGTTCCTGCCATAAACACGTCAAATTTTTATTTCCAGGCTTTGGACCGGAATGAGTTGTTGTCAGTTTCCTGCCATTTAGAAAATGTGCGGGAGTAAGGATTCGCCGAGTTCTCCCAATCCATATTCGTATACGATGGGTCTGCTGCTTAGAGCGGCTTCTAATTTTGCCAGTACGGTCAAAAGTCCATCTTCATCGATACACGCCTTACCAAGGACCTTTCTCAGGCATCTTTTTACGGAACCGATCATTCTCTCCCACCATCCTCCCCACAAAGGCACTTGTGGTGTGATAAAATTCCAGGTAGTCCCTTGATGAGAGTAATATTGCTGGGTTTTAGAAGAGGAGAGAACATCCCAAATTCGCACAAGTTCTGTTTCGCAGAATGCACAAAAAGGTGTGTTCGTCTTAAGTCGTAGTTTTGTGTTGACTTGAAATGAAGAAATAGTTGGGAGAAAATTGGATGGCGAAGTGCTAACGCTAACTTCTTGAATTTTTTGAGTAATCAGAGAGCTTTCAACTTCGACACTAAAAGGTAAAACATAAATTTATTCTCCAAGAAAAATGTTTTTGACTAAAAAATTAGTTGTTAGCTTAAAACTTTTAAGAAAAGCAAATTTAATATGATACATGTATTAGAAATATCAAACATAATTTATTACAAGTGCATCTGCTTTTAATGTTAACTTATAAAGCAAGCTTTGAGTTCCTCAAGTTATGAACATTCAAATGATGAACTTTTTTATATAAGAATATACATTTTGTTTTCAAATTTTAGAAAATTTTAAAAATATAAGAATATTAAATATGATAATGAAATGGCCTAGCAACAAATGTATTGTAAAACTAAATACAGTAGGCCCTCTATTTATGCGGTTTCAGAGATATGCAGATGTATAAATCCTTTAATTTTTTTTGAATTTCCATAAAATGCAAATAAAAAATTCATTAAACAATTTCCTTTTTTGCAAATTATCACGTATAGCTTTAAATTTTCTTATCTATGCCTAAAGAATGCTCATAAATGAAATTTATTCACTTTGTTTATTAATATACTCATTCATATATATCAAATTTAAGCATTGTTGGATTTACATAGTTTTTGATTTATGCAGAAATTTTTAGGAATAATTAATTAGTAAATCAAGAACATATTACAGTTATTTAAAATATGACCATGATATTTCAAGATAGCAAAACTTCTTCAGCACAAGAGGAGGTTTTAAGATATGAATTATAAGGTGACCAACTATTTTTGGCACAAAAGGAGTACAACAACCGCCCAAGATTGCCCCTCAAAACTGCCTGAATATTTCTGAGTCGAGAGCCAAATAACCTTTTTTTTTTTAGGTCTCGTATTTTGTTTTGCGTGACGTGAAATGAAGACGACCATTTTTCATTGGATATGGTGATTGGGTTTGTGGAAAAAAACTGAGTTTTCTTCAAATGACTATATTTATTTTTAAAAGAATATGAAAATGAAGTAATTCTAATATTTTAAATTTATATGACTTTTAATTATTGAAATCATATTTTTGTGTTGTATGAATTTTCCTGGATAATTCTGAATTTTCTTCCAATAGTGCACACACGTCAGAACAACTTGCATCCCCCATGTTGAATTTAACTGTTAAAACTGCAGCTAGTGTCTTTACAGATAGTTGCAATTTTTCACTGCTCCAGTAATCATTACCAAGCGAAAATACTCTCTCTACAGCTGCATTAGTGCTGAGGCTACATAATGCACATTCAATCAATAATTTTAAGCTAATGTATAATAATCGTTATAGTTTTTATGTGTTTAGGAGCACAAAGGAGTAAAAAATAATGCAATGGAGTACAAAAGGAGTACAGGTTTTAAAAGGAGTACGGTTCATAAAAAAGGAGTACAAAACTCCCTAAAGGAGTACGTTTGGTCACCTTATGAATTATGTTTATAACTCAAACACTTATGCTTAATTATAAAATAACGTACCAAAGGGTATTGAACTTTTTAGTTTTTGAATTTAATTTTTAATAGTTTAATCAAATTAAACTATAAATTTACATCTCTATTTCACTTTAAGTAACACCTATATAAATTTGTTTTTTTGTAAATCTTAATAACAGAAATTATAAAAAATATTTGATATTTAATAAAAAATTTAAAGATGCAGTTTTTTTCTATTCAAATGCAAATATTATTTATTTAAAACTTTTATGATTGGAGAAATAAAGGACATAAAAAAACAGTTGTTTCATTCCATGGCCATAATTATAACTTGTTGAATGTAATACTTTATATCACTCACTCACTCATCCTCATCCATACTTGTTGGGTAGAGTCCTCCATGACCTATTGCTTAATAGAGGTTGAAGACAAATAGTATAGCTGGCTTGTCACTCCTCTGCTGTACCTTTGGTCCACGGCTCCTTATTCTTTATTCAGAGTAGCCCATTAGGAGTTCCCTCATCCTCCATTGAGGGATGTGCCCAATAGAAATGTTATCTCCCCAGGAATACTTTATATAACTAATAAAATTTTATTATATTATTAATTAATGAAAATATTAAAAATTAATATTGTATATTCCTAGAGAGTAATTTTTTATAAAATATTAGTCTTCAAAGCAGAAAAATCTATTAAATATAATATGAATGCACATGCTTTGAGAGTATACAGTAAATAGTATATTTATATGTAATGATAATCAGCAACATGTGATACTTTTTATTATAAGTGTTTATTACATATTTTACATATATTTATCTATGCAAGTTGAAGATATCAAATATGTATTAAATGTGTATTATTTTATTAAACTTTTAGCTTACTTTCCAAAGGAAACTGAGGTTTATGAGATCATCATGCTACCTGTTGTCTTTACATTCCTCATTAATAACTTTTGAAGTATTTGACTGATTTTTATAAAATTAACAAAATGATTATATAATTAAAGTTTAATTTTTAAGTAACATTAAATAACACTGTATATTCATCTGTTTAAAAATAATAGACATTCAGTCTTCTGACATTATCTCGTGATATAAAAGAGAGAGAAATGATCAGGTTATCGTATAGATTGAGATTTTTATTTTATATCATTGGCATGAGATGGTGTTAAGCATTATAGCAGGGACAACATATGACTTACTTGTATTGTTCCTGCAGTATTATAACTTAATATAGTATTTTAAATTTAAATTATTATTTATATAAATTAATTTTGTTGAAACATTACCTAAGTAGCATTGAAACTATAAGTAAGTAAATAATAACTATATAGTTATATATCAGTAAGACTATGGAATTATTTAATATATTTTTATTAGACTTAGTATCATTGAAGATACTTTTCATTACGTTTTAATTCCATTTCTGTATTTGTTGCAGGAAATTTTCTAAAATACAGTTATTTTTTTTTACTTGGGAGGCTTTTTGAAAGCATTGTATTTGAAATTTAAAAACCAAAATTTTTTTATAATTATAATATAGCAATAAATTCAATAGTATTTTTAAGCATTCAATTTTCATTGAATTTGTAATTATTTTTTGAAATAATTTTTATTAAATCAAAAAAATGGCAAAATCTGGGAAATTTTGATCATAAGATTAATAAAATATTCTTTTTTAATAAATTATTATTTTAGTCTTTTATTATTATTTTTTGTATGCAATAAATTATTTATACTGTGGATAATTATTTTTATATTTTATTTATTTACAATTCCCATATGTCATACTGTTGATTCTACCAGTGTCTGGCTTTGCATTACTTTAACTCTGAAAAATGAAAGACAGAGTGAAAAGAGTATAGGAAAACATGAAGACAGAAAGGATCCTGCCAGAAAAAGTGTGACAGATCACACTAGCAGAAGAGAGAATGAACCCTTTAATTAGTTCTTATTGAACAAGGATTAAATGATGAATGATTCTATCCCCCATCTAGTGTTTCCAAATTCCTGACATTTTGGAACCTTCGGGAATTGAGAACGGGAAATCGTATTTCCCGAGAATTTTCCCGAAGAATTCCTGAAATAATCTTTTTTATTTAATTTTCACTGATCATCTGTAATAATGGATATAACATTAAATATTAATAAAAGCATAGTGAAGGTGGGGCAAACGAGGTTTGTGGACCAGCGCAATCTTTCAGAGGTTTCGAGACACTCCTATATATAAAAGGTCGATGCAAATAATGAGTAAATAAAATTTCCTAAATGGAGATAGATCAGAATTTCATGACTAGTGCATATCTTGCCCTGAGAGCTAAACAAGGATCACTATAATATCATTTTGAGTAGATTTCTGTTACATTTCAGGTTTTTTAAAATATAAACAAAGTAATTACTACAAACTTTATTTAACCAAACTTATAGTATATTTGAGATTTTATGTATATCTCACAATGTATTAACATATATCGCAATTGTCAGCTTCAAACATACTGATCGAATGTGGTTAATAGTATCGGCAGTTACTTTATGGAAATTATCATGAAAAACAGAAATAGTTTATGTTTACACAAAGAAATATTTATTTTCACAGCCCAGGATTTGACTATAATGTCATATTAAAATAAGCTATCTTAGATTTCCTTAGTTAGGTCATCTGAAGATAACTTTGTACTCAGATTTCATTAGTTAGTTCATCTGAACTAACTAAAAGATATAACTATCTAAAGATGACTTTGTAATCAGATCTTGGTTGTGAAAATAAATATTTTTCTGTGTAAACACAAACTGTTTTCTGTTTCCTCGATCAAATATTCTCGATTTACAAGAGTTAAAATTAGCTAGTTATATGCTATTTGATTCTGGTGTCATGCGTGAATTTCTAGCGGCATGTAATATTGTAAACAATGTAAGTTAGCAATAAATAAGAAAAATTTCTAAAATATATATTGTGAGTAATACTTTTATTTCCCATTGTAGGGATTACTGGGTTCTAGGAGCCAATTTTTCTGATTTCCCAAGGAAAGTTTGTCGGGTTCGGGAACAGGAAAACAAAAAAAATTCCCGGGAACGGGCGGGAAGGAATTCTCGCCCGAAAACACTACCCCCACCCATGAGGGAAAGAGTTCACTTATCATGATCAATCAGCATCTTGCCATATGAACCAACTATAAGAATTTTTCTTTGTTAAATCTTTCCCTTTCAGTTATGTGCTTCTAGTGTTGGAGGAGTGGATAATTTAATTGATAAGGGATAATTGGCCCACTGCTTTGAATATTTAATATGTCAAAGCTATAAAATCAAAGATAAACATAGAATCTTGAAATTTTGTTTGTCTATTCGAATGGACCTAGAGAACATCCGCCAACAAAAAATTTACACCTAGATATACTCTACCTATATGTACATGTTAAAGCAAATACACTCAGCCCTCGATTTACACGGTAGATACGTTCCTGGAAAAATCGTGCAAACCGAAACTGTGTAAACCGAGACGCAGAATTCATACAAATTAGAAGGATATATTCAATTAAACTGTAAACCATGTAAATCGATCTAAAGAAGATAATGAAAATTGAGGATATGTTCTTTTTAACTGTGTAAGATGAGATAAGGATTAAACGAAAAAAAGGGGATTGGTTCATTAATTTTTAGACACAATTTAATGCTTATACTTTTTCAATTTATTTTTGATAATGAAAACATAAATATTAATTAACATTGAATAAGGTACAAAAAAATTAACAATATTCCGTACAAATAAAACAATAAAAGCATTGAAACATAAATAGGCGAGCTGCAAGCCTGAGATGAGTTTAGTTGAACTGCGAGACTTGGACAGTAAAAGTTGATAGCGAGCGATAAATTGTGAAAACAAAAGTGGACTAAGAAGAACTGCGAGTTATTCTATTTCAGAATAAATTAGAATAGACATAAATTAGTGTTGTATGAGATAATTATTGGATTTTGTATTGAATTTAGTTATAGTGAAACAAGATTATTTTGTTTTGTGTGAATAAATTGGACTATATGTAAAAAACTGTATTCACTCTTTATTAATCTCTACGAATTCTTAAAACCCACAAAACGTGACAATATGATATTCTTTTAATTTATAAATGGTATAATGCAAAACAATTAAAATAAAACAGAAAAAAAAATTTTTTTGTTTCCATTTAAAAACCGTGTAAATTGAATACCATGCAAATCGAGGGCTAGGTGTATAAATTTTTCCTTCGTGGTTAGATTTCTCAATAATGGTCTGATCACTTTTATTAGAAAGATCATATATAGTAGGATCCCCATATCTATCAGATAGGTTCCAAGCTTCTTTGTGGTTATCTGAAACTGCTGATAATAGAGAACATTATATATTGTATATGATGCACATACAGGGCCGTGCGGTAGATTTTCTCAGTACAAGGCAAGTCTTCGAAATGCCGTCCCTTAATTCCCCCTTAATAAAGAAAAGGCAGGGCGGCATCGAAATGCTGTCCTGTGTTTTCTTTAAAATAACCTTCGTTTGTGATTTAAAAAAATTGCACAAAATGTACAAATACTATTTTTATTTTGCAATATAAACTACTTTAAAATAATGATACCAACTACAACAGTCTACTGCAGTTTTATCCTTCTACCTTTAACTTTAGCAAATTCGTTAATTAGGGATGTGTAGTCTAGAGTGGCAGCCAATGTAGATTCAATAGAAATTAACGATAGATTTTTAAGTTTTGTTTGACTTATTGAACTTCTTAAGTAATTTTATTAATTTTAATTTGGAAAAACTTTCCCTACTAGCTATAGAGATAAGGAGTGAATAAAATTGTCAGAACTATAACAGTATTCGGATATAAAGTAATTAAGTTATTTTGGCACAAATAATTTAAAACATCCAAAGGTTTCATAGAAAATGGGAGCATTCGGGATATTTCACGTAATTCTTCTTGAAGATCTTTAGCATTTATATCTGATTCATTTCGTCCGAAAGTATTGACTGTCCCCCTAACACTCAGGGTTTAAATTACAATTCACACTTGTTTTTACAGATGTCCCCATCTCTGTTAGGTTCTCTGCTAAAGTTCACTTTTTTCTGCAACTGAAGAGGGGAAGTCCAGTCCTAAAGTGCTCCTGCATCTTTAATTTTATTTTAAGGTCCTATTAGCTAGTTCAGATTTTATTTTATTTTGATTTACTGATTTAAACCACAACACAAACACTTATTACTTCTCGAGACAAACTAACATTAAAATCAAATATTGTCAATAATTCCACTTCTCGAGACAAACTAACATTAAATCAAATATTGTCAATAATTGTAAGTTCAAAGCAGAACAATCAACAGCGTTGCGTAAAGATTTTTAATTATTGAATGGTTCAAATTGCATTTTGATTTTGCTGCTTATGCTGCCCTGTCACGGTGCCGCCTGAGGCGGCCGCCTCTCTGTCTCATAGCACCGCACGATCCTGTGCACATACCTATGATAAAGTTTAATTTATAAATTATGTACAATAAGACACTAACAACAATAATTTGCTGCAGATTCAGTCATACTATTCAGGGTGATTCAAAAAGATTGTGCCAAAATTTTCAGACTTGTAGAGGATAAAATTCTGAGCAAAAAAGTCTTGTCACATTTTTTGATTTGAGGCACCTGTTTAAAAGATATAAGGTGCAAAAGTTTTGTAACATCATTTCCAGTTGTCAAAAATTATTTTTAAAATCAGCTAAAAATTTTAAAAACTATCCTAAAAAATTTAGACCATTGAAAACAGATTGTTTATTAAATTAGTGACTGATTATTTAAATAAAACATAATTGTTTTACAAATGCAGCATTCATTTTTGAACAGCAATTTAACTTTCAAAAATGAATGCTGCATTTGTAAAAATATTATGTTTCATTTAAAGAATTGGTCACTAATTTAATAAACAATCTGTTCTCAATGCTCTAAATATTTTTAGGATAGTTTTTAAACTAGTTAAAATTTATAGCTGATTTTAAAAAAGCAAATAAACCTATTTTGAAAATAACATTTGACTGAACCAGAAATGACGTTGCAAAACTTTTGCATCTTATATCTTTTAAACGGTGACTCAAATCAAAAACTGTGACTAGACTTTTTTGCTCAGAGTATTTTGAATTTCATTATTAATTTCATCATTTTATCCTCTACAAGTCTGTAAATTTTGAATCACCCTGTATATGTATTGTATAGTATGCACATGTTTGAATGCTTATTTATGGATATTTAGGTTGTTTTTTTTTTTTTTTTTTTTTTTTTTTTTTTTTTTTTTTTTTTTTTTTAGGTTTTTTTTTTTTTTTTTATTTAATGTTTTCTTAGATGATGATTCATATTTGAAAAAAATTTGCAAACTCAAGAACTTGTTGAGCAAAAATTTTTAAACTGACAACTATCTGTATTAATAGTAAATAATACATAAATTATTTAGGATATTTCTGAATTGCAATTACAAACTTTTGACTGAACTTTATTGTGAGAATTCTTTGTATTAGGAATCATTTATAAATTATGTCATGATTTATAGGGAAGGAGAAGTTTTAAATTTATTACTTGTTGGGTCGATTGTTTAAATGGAGTTTCTATCATCCACGGTTTACAGCAAAAACTGGGTCTAGATGGCGTTCAGATAAATTGTGGTTTTAAAAGCATTGCAAAGGCCTTGACTATACCGATCTACGGCTAAAACTTGGCTGTTACTACAGTTCCTATGCACCCCCGATTCAGATAAATTGTGGTTTTAAAAGCATTGCAAAGGCCTTGACTATAACGATCTACGGCTAAAACTTGGCTGTTACTACAGTTCCTATGCACCCCCGGCGTTTGAAAATTTTCAGCCAATCAGTATCTCAGGTTCTATCGATGACGTCAGTAATATGCGGAAGTTCGAAGTGAAGAAATGAAAGAATGTTTTACATCAGTAATATGCAGAAGTTCGAAGTGAAGAAATGAAGAATGTTTTAAAATTGCACTTAAAACATTTAATATATTCTATAAATGATATTTCACTCAATAATAATTCAAATTAAATATGAAGAATTCTACAAACTATGAAAATTGAACGCATGCGCAAGAAGACACAGTCGATTCTAAACCTGGCTAGTGGCTGGTCTGGAAATAGACTTTAGAAACCGGTTTTCTAGACCTCATCTGAGCCGCGTCTGCTAAGCCGCTTCGTTTATGCAATGCAAATTTTATAAAACCGTGGTTCAGACCGCGGCCGAGGTCTAGAATTCGTTTAAACAATCGGCCCATTGTGACAATAGAGAGGAGTCAAAATTTTGTACACACATGATTTTTGTATGGACCATAAATGATGATATATCTGTAGTATCATATAGAACAGGGCTGTCCAGAGTGCAAGCTGCATGCAGTCCAGTGCTGTAATGAATGTGGCCCAACATAAAATTGTAAACTTCCTTAATACATTGAGATTTTTATGTACTTAAAGAAGTTAATGAAATTTTATTATTTAAATACCTGTCTACATTTCCTATATCCATTTTCTAAAATATTTCTTATTTCAGTGATTAAAACTTCTTGATCTGCTCAATCATTTTTAAAAAATTTTCTGAAAGAAAAGTCAAAGATTATTATGCTATGACATTTTTGCTTATTTATCATCGTAGATATGATATATTGTGCATTATTTACAAACTTTTTTGCTTAACAACTATCATTAGAATTAATATATTTTATGTGCAGCCTGAGACAATTTTTTCTTCAAATGTGGCCCAAGGAAACCAAAAGATTGGATACCCCTGATATAGAAGTTCTTTGATGTGTGTCATGGTGATATACGTCACTGATTAATTAGAGGCTGTAAATTTGATATACATTGAAAATACTCACACTTACATCATTTGAACAGAATGCACATATCTGTTTTTCTCTTTCTCCTTTCATATTTATGTTCATGATTGAATATTGTATATAAAATACACCTATCAATAACTTTTGAAAAAACAACTGCTTAACATAAATACTTTGTATTACGTAAAGAATAAGCACAACTTGCAGTAGAAATAAAAGTTATTTTTAACTTAAAAATCCGCAAACGCTTTTGGTCAAACGACCCTCTTCAGGCGCAGTTCCAATGTATAACAGAATTCTAAGGAACGCCAGTTTTATAGTGCTCTATTAAAAATTCATAATACAGTCGAAATTAAAATGTTCGTTGTTGATTACAAATTTAAAAAGAAATACATGCAAGAAATGTCATACATGAACGAATAAATACAAAGTTTAAATATATGATGGGATACATAAAAAAACATTAAACATACTATGTTCAAATGTACAAATAAATGAATTAAATTCCACCTCTTTAGCGCAGGAAGCGTACACCAAGGACATCGAAATTCTGTGGGAAAAAACGAGAGTTATTAAAAAGGTCCCTCCACACACACAACCAACTATCATGGAGTCCTTGGAAATAATCCGTAGAAAGGATCGAGAAAGCCTGATAAATGACAGATTAGCCTGGGAACCGTCAAAAGCTTGGAGGTTTGCACTGTATTACTTTCCGACCAAAATCACCAAAGTTAGGAAAACGTTCGTTAGAAACAAAGCAGTTTACCCATATGATTTTTTATGAAAATGTCATTTTCACACCACTCTGATACGGTATACTTGATTTCCATTTTCTATTTTATGTTTTTTCTTACTCATTTCACAAATGCAACGAACTCGGGGTAAAATAAAAAATAAAATTTAAATTAAAACGTAAAATAAAATTAAAACAGAATCTCAAACAACGGTCACACAATCATTGAAATACAGTGGGTGATCCGCTAACGAACACTTCACAAAAGAAATTGTGGGACCTGCGGACTGACGGAATGCCAGATATCTTCCTGGTAAAGCTGTGGCTTACCATCCTGGAAGATCCGGGTCCCATTCTTCCAATTTTTCAGGCGGGGTCAGGGCCCGGCCCGTTGAACTTCATCCTTCAACCATCCGGTTGGCCCCATCATGGTGTTGGCCACCCTGTAATGAACTCTATAAATGACGATATAACTATAACCGCCGGATAAAAAATATCTCATGAGAATATGGTGGTTTAACTAACCTAACGGAATGACAAGGCTTATGCCTTGCGCGTTCATGGATTTATGGGTAAGGAAGAGGGAACAATAGTTTTCCCGATTAAAATGAACTTGGAGACAACTTAAAACAAATCAAAGATTTAAGGTATATAGAATCCCAGTAACGGAAGAAGAAGAGGATAGACGGAAAGCATACATGGGAGTTACCACAAGGAAGCTGTGTAAAAGGGTAGGGGGTTTTTACAGTGTTCGGATTTTAAAGTTAATTCTAACTGTACTATAATTCAGGCAGAATTACTTGCAGTCTTAGAGGTTTTGAAATTTATAGAAGCAGAAAACTTGCATGATGTGATTATTTGTACGGATTCAACTGTTGTTTTGAACTATATTTGACATCAAAAGTTAAAACTAAACTAGTTTTTTGTGTATTCAAACAATTTTAAACACGTGTCATTCTTTACGGGACAGGTGTTTGTTGGGTAAAGGGGCACTCTGCCTGCTTCGGGAATGAGCTGGCTGACACATTGGAATGCACAGCACATTTAAACAAGGACACCTCTTACAATACTCTTCCTGTTACATATGTTAAAGGCTTTCTTCGTGAGCAGTCAAGAGCCAGCTGGTCAAGTAGATGGGGAACAGATAATAAAGGCAAAATTACTCATAAGTTTTTACAAATCTTAATAGCTGGTTAAATATACATCTCGGGGTTTTTCATTGTGGATTAACGGCTTTCTTAACTCAGCATGGGAAATTAAATTTCTATTTTGTGACACTTGAAATATCATAATGTATTCTAGCATACATGTTATTTATGTCAAAATCAATATAGCTCCATGGAGCTGAAGGTGGATCCATGAATAATTTGATGCTGACAGCTGACTTGCCAAACTGCATAATATAAAATTATAATGTCTAAAACAAAAACAAAAAATCAAATTGTTGTTCTCAAAAACTAAAAATCCAATTTGAAGTCTAGTTATACATATTTGTAAATCTGAGAGCTCTGCAAGTATGTATAAAACAACTTGTTAAATAACTCTCAAACAACAATTTTATTATTTGCTGTTTATATCTATCTATCATAATTTAGAAGTTATTGAGAGTACAAAATACAATAGAAAATGGACAAAATGTGAAATGTGTTTTTTTTTTAGAAAAAGATATCAATACATTCTACAAAATTCACCGCTTATGCTCATAATTATCTTCCATTTTTACTGCTTTTTACTCGTAAACTAATCTCTTACCTTCAGCACTTTTAGCAGTTGAGTTATCATTCATTTAATTAATTTAGCTAACGTTTTCGGTAACCTTTTAACATCATCAGGCTTCTATTATTTCAAAAGTGTTCCAAATTCTACTAGAATTTGGAACACTCTTGAAATAATAGAAGCCTGATGATGGTAAAAGGTTACCGAAAACGTTAGCTAAATTAAGTAAATAAATGATAACTCAACTGCTAAAAGTGCTGAAGGTAAGAGATCTGCTTATGCTCTTCTAATATCATAAAGAAACTTTAGCACTTACCGCGGTTGAGATTATAGTTAAGTTCTCATATGACATACTTATCAATCGCTAACATTTTCGGTATCTCTACCATCTTTAGGCTAAGATGTTCCAAAAAATAATGATTCAAACACTATAACAGTTCAGGTACAGAATCGCAACAAAAAACAAACAAACCGTATAGAACATCGTTGCTAAATAACAGTTTCTTAGGCAACTGATGGATAGGTTTTATCTTTTTACAATTTTATTTTGGTTTATCAACCTTAACCTATCCATTGGTTGTCTAAGAAACTGTTACTTAGCAACGATGTTCTATACGGTTTGTTTGTTTTTTGTTTTTGGCTGCGATTCCGTACCTGAACCATTATAGTGTTTGAATCATCATTTTTTGGAACTTCTTAGCCTGAAGATGGTAGAGATATCGAAAACATTAGCGATTGATAAGTATGTCGTATGAGAACTTAATTATAAACTCAACCGCGGTAAGTGCTAAAGTTTCTTTATGATAAAAGATATTAAATATCAAAATTTCTAATTTTTTTATTGCATATTCATTGACAGCGCTATATACCCAACAAATTAAATATAAATTTTATTAGTTTCAGAGATATAAAAGCTGTTAGACATTTCAGTTTTCATGATATCCTGAATGCTATAACATAAACCCCAGCATAGACTTTATTCATATCAAAATTGGAGGTGTGGGACACAGAATTGAATCCAGATCCTCCAAGATGATAAGTGACTGCTTTATCACAAGCCATCTTGTTGACTTATGTACTTATTTTTTAATATAACTGTTTTTAATTTTATGTCTTTATGATGCACAAGAATTATTTAGAGTATGATCCAGCATATGTATGTTTTGACTTAAATAAGGTTTCACTAAAGGATACATAAGTCGGGAATTTTCTGAGCTATTTTATATTAATTATCTTTTATTCATGAATAAAATTTTCTTTTCTTTTTTTTTTTTAAAGAGTTCTCCAACATTCTATGGATGCTACACGCAAAGATTATGGGCCTTTACCTCATTATAGAGTAGAAGTGTCTATTTTTTATGTTGTATTTTTCATTGTGTTTCCATTTTTCTTTGTAAATATTTTTGTTGCTTTGATTATCATTACTTTTCAAGAGCAAGGAGAAAAGGAATTAGAAGAAGGAGATATTGATAAGAATCAGGTATAATTTATTATAATAATAATAATTTTATATTTGTTTAAAATGCTTATCTAATAAAAGAGAAATTATATATATTCATATATAAGTTGAAGAATTTTTCCAAAAAAATTTTGAAGAAAGGGTCAGCTTATACACAGGGTAATCAAAAGTTGGAAAATTTTTTGTAAGATTGTAAAATTCAGTAGGATTCAATTGATCATAACATCTTATAATTTAGGAACAATTAATTTCATTTGATTTACAATCAATTGAGCTATTGAGGATCACTATTTTAATTGTGCCATGTTCCCATTGCTTCTTCATTCCAACCACATGATTCACAATATTTATTCCTAACAAGGATCATATTATTAAAATATATTGCTTTTTTCAGTTATATGTTACTATTTTTTTTAATATATGAATATGTATGACTGAACATAAATTAATATTTTTGTAAGAATTTAAATATTGGATACTACATAAATACAATCAAAAATATATAAAGCTATTGCATTACATTCTTTTTGTGTTAGTAGGTTATTCTATGATAACTGTAGGATCTACCATATTTATTCCTAAAAAATTTCTATTTGTTCTTGATTCTATTAATAAAAATATTTGGATGTATATGATTGTTCATATTTAAATAAATTCAGATATATTACTTTACTAAGCATTTTATAAATAGATTGGAAACATTAAACTGGTCTTTTTTTTAAAAAAGTAAACACTGCAATTACTATTGAATGTATTAACAGTTAATATTAAATGAAAATGTAGCAATGAGATCTGATGTTTTTGAATGACAATTTGTACATTTTCTGATAGTTTTAATCATATAGAAAATATGGGATAATTATTTTGTGGCTGAGTTTGATCATCATATATTTATGTTCCCAGAAATTGTGTATTGGGCAACTTTCATTCCTATCAGTTACAGCAAAATTTCCATTATATATTTTTGTTCTGATTTTTTTATTATTAAAATTTATAAATATTAATTATTTTTATTAAATAATAAAAGGTAAATATTTTTATTGAGAATCAAAAATGATGGAAACATCTTTTAATAATAATCTTTGATATTTTCTGTTTATTAAACACTTCAAGAAAATCATATTGTAGAGAAAAGCAACTTGATATAACATGACACAGTTTTGTCCTGCTCTCCATTCAGCCTTCTCTTCATATCATGTTGTGATATTTCAAAACTATAAACCTGTCATTTCATCCAAATGACCATATTTATTCTGACAGTGAATTGGATTTGAAAAATTTTTTAATTATAAAAAATTTATCCATTTATTTCACTGAATGTGATATTTTTCTAATACTTGAAAGTTGGAAATCAGATTAAATATGTGTTTTAAACTTTTACCAATTTTTAAATGCTGAAGTTGGTATGTTATTTATACTCAAACATATATAATACTGTCTGTCCAGCTTAGCTGTGACCATTGACACAAGTATGCATGTGCTAACTGAACGAGTCCAATGACAAAATAGAGATGACAGCTTTGCACATGTATGTTTTCAAACACAAGATAACTGAAGTTGAATGGAAGTTTGCATATGGATGCTTTCAAATGCAAGATAACTGAAGTTGAATGGAAGTTTATTCTAATGTCGAATGCTAAATGATTACAAATCAATATACATAAGCACTATACGCAGTAGAGAATAATCTCACTTAATATCATTTATTTCAGAACTAATGTTTTCGGCATCTTTTGCCATCTTCAGGTTCTTATTTGAAACAATTTTGAATGTTAATCGGTCTTTACAAAAGAATTCAGAGTTCCAGAAAATTTAAATGTAAAAATAAAGATAAACATAAAAATAAAAATACACATCATTACCATGGTTACTATTTTTTCTTTTGCAATCGGCATGGGAAAAAATTACTTAGAAAACAAATAAAAATCAACATTGTAACATAAAACATGAATCAAATAGCTGTACAACTACAGTCTATCATAAACGTATATTACGCATATATTCATATCAGTCTATTTTAATGCCCTAGATTCTCTAAGGCATATTTCCATGCCTCAGATAGCTTTGTTATCTTTTCATTTACCAGGTTTTCTTTATTTTGTCTTCTGACCATCTCTAATGTTTCTGTCGTATATGCATGTGATTTTTCATGACGGGTCTTATTACTTTAGCTTTGTCCCAATTTATTTTTGCATATAGTGCTTATGTTTATTGATTTGTATTAGAGAGTTTGAGCAGTTAATTTGAGTATGACTAAATGATTAGTTTTGACATTGGAAATAGTATATTTAACAGAACTTAATATAATATTAATTCAATAATCCACCCATCATTATACCGACTGCGACTCTCCCTTTCACATTTTGACTCATCCATCTTAGCTAGGTGTGACTTTCGTGGATGAACAATACCTAAATTATTATTTTATAAATTTAGTATTTAGAAGTATATTGAAACAGATAAAATTAATAATTCTAAAAAACAAAATACTACTAATGATTAGTGTTTAACTACATTCAGAAAAATTTGTTAAAAGCAGCCACCAGCATCACATCTATTTATCCACGTTCATTCAATTGAAATAATAATTTATACAATAATAAGAATATAAAAATTTAAGTAAATTTTTTTATATAAATAAGTATTTATGCATGTTCATATTATTATTTTATCCATTTTATAATTATAATAAATTCAGTTTATAAAAACTTTAACAAAAAAAACACAAAATTCTACAAGAAACTTCAAAACTCATATTCTTAGATTAAAAAGCACTAAATAGCAGTGGAGAGTAATTCATATCTAACTTTATTCGGTTAAGAACAAACGTTTTCGGCCTTCATGGCGGCCATCATCCGGTTCATAAACTTAAGTTCGTACTGAGTTCTAGAACATTTTAACTATTCGACAGAGTGTTCTAAAGTTTAAACATTTAAAATATATTCTATAATTATACTAATTTAACTTAATAATATGCATAAAATAAATAAAGTATAAACAAAGACAAAATAATACTTAGTATAAACAAAGACAAAATAAATATAGCTTAAGTTGTTATGATTATATACGAAGGTAAATAGTTGTTATATATAATATAATATATTGACAATAAATATTAAAACATCGAAATATATTGACAATAAATAATAAAAATAAAAACTTGGAAGCCTAAAAAAGTTTTTTTTCTTATACAGACTAATAATATGAATCAGTAGTAGCATTGTCCCAGACTAGTACTTCGTTATAGCGTATTCCCATGGTTTTTGTTGACAAAGTTGACAAAAAGACAGAATGTTGAACCCTTGATAAATGATAAGCTTACAAGTATACCAAAACCATGGGAATACACTATAACGAAGTACTAGTCTGGGACAATGCTACTACAGATTCATATTATTAGTCTGTATAAGAAAAAACTTTTTTAGGCTTCCAAGTTTTTATTTTTATTATTTATTGTCAATATATTTCGATGTTTTAATATTTATTGTCAATATATTATATTATATATAACAACTATTTACCTACGTATATAATCATAACAACCTAAGCTATATTTATTTTGTCTTTGTTTATACTAAGTATTATTTTGTCTTTGTTTATACTTTATTTATTTTATGCATATTATTAAGTTAAATTAGTATAATTATAGAATATATTTTAAATGTTTAAACTTTAGAACACTCTGTCGAATAGTTAAAATGTTCTAGAACTCAGTACGAACTTAAGTTTATGAACCCGATGATGGCCGCCATGAAGGCCAAAAACGTTTGTTCTTAACCGAATAAAGTTAGATATGAATTACTCTCCACTGCTATTTAGTGCTTTTTAATCTAAGAATTAACCATAGTATAAGCAGGTATTATGTAAAATGAATACAAAACTCATAGATATTAGAAGATAGTACATTGATGGTATTTCACTAATATGTTGTGGTTTCATATTATTAGACTATTTAAATGCTTTATATTTTAGAATCTTTTATTTGAAAAAGTTTACAATGTCTCAATATTTGCTTTCAGGTGAAATATTAGTCAGCACGTATTTTGAATAAATTTGATATAAATAATTATTACAGATAACAAAATCAAGAAAAGATTAATAATATACTATCAGAAAGATTGTTAGTAGAACTAAAGGAAATAAAATTTGCAAATAAACTTCTATATGAGAATGAGAATATATCTAAATAATTCTTAGAATATTGTAAGAAGATACAAAATAAAATGATGAAGAACAAAGTATAGTATATAATATATTGTAATTATATACAATACAAAAATAAAACTACTTAAAATAAATCAAAATAAACTTTATTACATCTTCTTAATGAGCATAAACTTTTTAATTAAAAACAAAAAATACTTATATATAATATACTGGTAATTATTATTTTTTTGTTATTTTAAACATTATTTTAGTTACTTTTTAATCTATTTTAATTAAATCATCGATGAGTTAAATATAATAAGCATTTATGGATTACTAGCGAATGGATTAAACATTCTTAATTTATAATAATGAAAAATAAATATATATTTTCACTCAAAAATGAATCCTAAGTAAGATTCTCAATCGATTGTCGAATTTTTGTGTCGCCTCGTATCGGCGTTGCCTATTTGATTACAGCCTACGGTGGAACTACAATGCATCAGATCCCGCAATGCGGGGTAGCCCAAAATTATAGGGGGCCCAAATCCTATTTCTCTGTACTTTCTTTACTGTTTTTTAAAATTAACAACATAATACAATAAAAATTAAATGCACCACAAAAGCAATGAAACATTAATTCAATCAGAGCAATGCGGCAGTAGTAGTAGTAACCAAGAATATGAAAACAAAAGATGCGATTAAAGATTTTGCAAATTTAAAATCCAGGAGAAAGAATTTTAAATATATTTTCTTTTGATAATTTTCAATTTTACTATTTTCTAATAAAAATATCTATAGTCTGTTCCACTTTCAGAAGGTAATGACGTCACAAGTGAAGTGGTTATAGTTTGTCTGCGAGAAGAAATATTGGGGTGCATTCCAAACCTAAACAGTGAGTCATCAGTGATTAGTCTGTTGAGGTTTGAAACACATCCTTGATTAGAATACTTTTGTGTATAAAGTTTCAAAATCTCGCTGCAATCGTAATTCATATTTTTATCCTTGATATAATAAAAAGTCTGGAGGTAGAAAAAGACAAAATTAAAAAAATAAAAAAATTTGTGATCGTGAATATTCGTATTCGAGATTATTCTAAAAGTAAGATGGCAAATTGTTCTTACGTAAAGAATAATATGAGATTGGAAAGATTCTTCATAGTCAAGCAAAGCAGATTAGTAGAACCTGGGTAGAATTGAATCCCGATAAATGTACAATTGATATCGTAAATTTGATGGAGGAATTAACTGGTTTCTCGGTAAGGACTGTTTACAGAATCAAGAAGGAAATGAAGGCACAGTATTGACACCAGAATGTAATATAAGAACATATCAACACCAAACTAGTCTTTGAAAAGTCGTGAAAGATCATTTAATTCAATGATTCCCAACTTTTTTTTTTGGCTATGCCCCCACCCAAGCATCTCTAAAATCCTGATGCCCTCGTGACAATTTTTGTTATTCAAATAGTGAACTCTTATTCATGTGGAGGAATCCTAAAAGATAATTAACTTGGTCTAAATAAGCTACAAGCTTCTGAAGAACATGGCATCCATGAAGGAGAAAAATAAAAGTACGAAAGGACAGTTGAAGTACTGAGGAAAAATCACTTAAGAAATTGTTTAAAAAATAATAATAATATAAAGTGATATGAAAAAAAACCAAATAAAGTTTCAAAATCAATGTGTACGATTTTAATTTAAAAAATGTGTAGGTCACAATAATATTTATATTGTATATGAAGCCCCCTAGAGTCATAAGAAATGCAAAATGTTCACTGTTAATAACTCAGTCTCGAATTACCCCTTTAAAAGTCAAATTGCCCCTCTGTGGGGCATGCGCCTTCATTGGGAACCACAATTTAAGTATATATGATGATTTTACTAAATCTGCCATTCATATGAAGACACACCATCATTTTTTCCGTAATGAATGCCCCACCATAAGTCATTTACTGATAGACATAAATGCCGGCAATTCCAGAACAACACTTTACTACTTATTCCATCACCTTGATTTTCGTATGAAAAGTGTCAACGTAACTATTGCATATGCAAATCGAAAATTTGCCATAAAATTTAAGTATAAATAATCCTGGTTGACCAAAACGGCCCTTTTGATAAGGAATTAGCCAAATGGATTAGATAATATTCTGTTAATTTTTCGACAGTTCATTGCAAGATGCTAAGCATCAAAACAGTTCGTAAGTATTAATAAAAATAATAAAGCTATTTATAAGATTAGAATCGCATTTCTTTTACATGAAAATTACATGAAAATTACAATTTAAAATAAATAAATAAAAAATGGAAAAATGGTAGTAAAATTAAAAATTTTTATTTATGACAATATCAGAGACATGATGAAGACTTCAGATTTATCGGCTAATTAGTGAAAACTTTTTAATTCAACTGTTTATGCACAAAAAAGTGGTTAAATTATTGAAAATGTGGTATTTATACTATACTTTGATATCTAATGGCAGAAGGATATGCTGTTGTGTGCTACGCACCAGACAACGTCAATTCGTCACTTTGAGATGGCAGTGACGTCATTTTGTGATGTTACTGCCATCTCAAAATGGAACAAATTATAGATAAATTTTTTTGTAGTAGGATCCCGAATAATATTTTGTGGGCACCAAAAATTTTAAGTTCCGCCACTGATTACAGTATATAGATGCAGGTTGGAGGTGGCGGCACGACATGCTCGATTGCTTCGAGTTAAGATAAAATTTTACCTGGTATTGTATTAAATGAATTATTGCAAAATTTTCTTCTTGATCTTCAGGAGACATTCAATAACCTATATTACTTCAATGATTTTGCTTATTACTTCAATTTCTTCAGTCAAAAAAAAAAGTCGATTTTTTTGAATCCGTGTATAAGCCGACCTCCCCACTTCAGAAATTTTATTTGGGAAAAACCTCGGCTTATACACGAGTATATACTGTATGTAAGGGAGACTTGAACTCACAATGTTCAATTCCGCAGGAAACCACTTTAACCACTATGCCGCTGCTTTGATTGAAATAGCTGCAATTTTTTAGGTATATAAGTGGCACGATTTGGCGTCATGACATTTGACTTCGATTTTTTTTAAAACGAAGGCATACACCCTAAATCCTTCTACACAAATTACTTTTTGATGGCCCTTAACCTGTATGTTAAAGCCGATCAAAATTGGTTGGACAGAGGTTGTGACCTCCCCTTGTTAGATAATTTTATTTTATTCTTTACTATATGTTTACTAAATTTTATTCTAAACAGACCACTAATTAGTGGTCTGTTTAGAATAAAATTAAAATCACAATATTATACTTGAGTTATTATTTATATAAATTAATGTATATATTAATTTCATTTAAATATTACTCAGGAATAATATAACAACACTCCTAATTATCTGAGATTGATCTACAATCTAGGGTGATGTTTAATTAGCAATATTTTACCTTAGATGTCATATCTGAGATTTTTAAATGCCCCAGATTCATTTCTTTATTATATCTTAAATAATTGGCAATAAAAATTATAATCAAATTAAAATCACAAATATTGCAATAATTTTTTGCTGCAAATAAACAAATTTCTTGTCTTCTTTTTTAATAAATAATAGAACATTTGAATATATTTATGTGTACAATTTATTTATTTTTTAATATTGAATGTATATTGTCTATAATTGTTATTTTTTTTTTTTTTTTTGAGTGTTTTATGAATTATCCAGGGAATAATTTATGTGGGGAATTTAATTTGCTGACTACACTAATTAATTGGGAGTCTACTGTAAATTGAAACAGTTATTATAACAAACATTTTAAAAAGGTAAACAATAATTTATTATTAGTAATTTACAATGCTAACTAATAATAATAAGTGATAAAGTCTTCAACATTCTGTAGCCCTACTCAACCACATCTGAGAGTGTATTTTTATTCCATACTAATATAGATCACCTCAAAATAAGACATATATAACTGCTATCTTCAATATAAATAGGAGAAAATAAACAAAGCACTATGTAGCAGAAGTACATTTATTTATATTCAGTTCGAAACGTTTTCGACCATGTTTTTTTATTCTGTTATTCTATGTAAGTTTGTTTTAGTAATTTTCACTGATGATAATCAAAACATGGCCTAAAACGTTTCGAATTGAATATAAATAAACGTACTTCTGTTACATAGTGCTTTGTTTATTTTCTCCTATAGACTTTCTCAGTTAGGATATGCACAAATAAACAATCCTCTATAATGCTAAATAATCAAAAGCATTCTATGGAATGCTTCTGATTATTTAGGATTGTAGTATAAATGTGCTATATTTATTTCTAAAAATGTCTATTTCTTCTTGATTATACAGTGGTACCTTGGTTAATGACGAGTGGCTCTAAGAAAAAAATGTCTTGGTTAAGGATGCAGGCTTTGGTTAACAACTCCTGATTATGTGACCTTCTGACAGAACAGAGCTCTGTAAAACAGCTCGTCATCACTTCACGTGATTCTTTAGCTCAGTTCTTAATTGTAATTTTTTTATCACGATCAATTCAAATCTGACAATATCAATTATTAAAATTAATAAAATTATAACTATATAAAAATATATTTAAGTATTTGATAATAAAATAATTTGTTTTCTTTACTATATGTTAATTAATTAAAAATAGATGAGCAACAGTTTGCTAGTTTTTAGTTTCTTAAAGATGATTTCTAGAGGATTATTATTTTAAATTCTGTGAACCAAGTCTGATTCTATAACTATAAACATAATAGGCCAAAAGCATTTCCAGAAAACAATTGTATTATTAGAATATGTGGTGCATATTATATATATCTAATAATAAATTAGTTTATTTATCCTGCTTCAAGTGCTTGTTGTGATTTCTTAAGTCTGATTCTATTGTTTGTTTGTGTTACATATTACTTGACACCTGCAAGTGTTATGATGTCGCAGTTTTGGATTCCATTTAAAAAAAAAATGTCTGACCAAGATCCTACAGTTCATATAGACAATAAATCGGCAAGCACGTGTCACTGTTCGTTCGCCATCAAAAGGCAGAATCAAATCTCATCTGTATAATAATCGTTGAATCCCATAAGCTGCTAATCAGTGTTCACCGGTTTGTTTGTCAAAAAACTCCGAAGTGAGCGTAATTGTCCTCCTGGTGAAGATTGATAATTAAAAACTGTTTTCACAAACAATTCATTTTATTAATGTTAATTTTTTTGTAGCAAATATAATAAATAGATGATATTTTCCATATTTTTAGGACATTTTAAATGAGTTATCTGCATTCATGAACATTTTATTAATGTTAATTTTTTTTGTAGCAAATATAATAAATAAGTGTAGTTAGGAACGTAGCAAATATAATAAATAAATGATATTTTCCATATTTTTAGGACAATTTTAAATGAGTTTTATCTGCATTTTTAATATTTTACTATAGTTGTGGGGAGGAGTCGGAACGAATTAATCAATTTTCAATTTAATCTTATGGGGAATCACGTCTTGGATAACGGCGGTTTTGGTTAACGATGGTAATTCGGAATGGATTACTGTCGTTAACCAAGGTACCACTGTATTATTAAAATTATGCAAATGTATATTAATGTTCATATGTAAATACCGGAAAATTAAAAAATATTAATTTACTGATAGTTTTACAAATAAAATCATTTATGCATAGACTGATCTTTCTTAATGAATAAAATATGATTGCTGCTAATGAGTGCATCCTCAGTTAATTTTATATGGAACTGTGGCGACTCCGTCACATGCCTACAGTCAAGTCAAAACAACCATTTCCGTTTAAAAGAAAGTTCAAGAAGATCAACTATGTGAATCATAACCACATATTTTTATATACATGAAGGGTATAAAATACAATCTTTAGTCTCTGTTGCTGACCACTTCAAGACGACCATGTCTAACCGTAAGGGCGTATCTTTTTTGCTCTGTCTTAGTTCGTGACATATAAATGTATATACCTATATAAGTAATAATAAATTGGTTATAAGGTAGAGATGTGTTTATCCTCTCCAGTGGTGACCCGAACAACTTTGTGACTGTACAGCTTGTCTTTCTATGCAATGAATTGTGCACTATGTGAACATTATTATCCTCCCACATGAACATCATCCTCGAGATAGGTCTTGTGATAATTTTCTGCGTTTAGTCATAATAATAATTTCAAAAGTATTTTTTCTCTTCTCTTCCCATTTTTATATATATTTGCCTATCGCCATGTCTTAGACCAACGATCCCAATGAAACAAATTCTCCTGATACTACAATCCCCATTAACGACACACAAATTTCACACATAGCTTTGAAACTTCCGCCACTCTGGAAAATAATATTAAATTATGGTTCATTCAAATTCAGAGCAATTTTGACATTTCAGGAATCACAAACGATCACACTAAATACAATAACCTAATTGCTGCAATAGATCCTGAAACTTTGTCAGCAGTTTTGAGATATCTTATGTAATCCCCCAGCAACAGCTAAATACAATGTTCTTAAACAAAGACTAATTCAAGAATATTCTGCTTCCGAAAATCTCCAAATTCGGAAACTGTTATCTGAACTCCAACTCGGAGATGACAAACCATCACATTTGTTGAGGAAAATGCAGGAGTTAGCTGGAAAATCTCTTAATGATGATTTTTTAAAAACCCTTTGGTTTCAACGACTCCCTTCTGAAACTCAAACAATACTTTTGATTAGTTCAGAAACCCTAGACAACTTAGCCAAAATGGCAGATAAGATAGCAGAAGTGCGTGTTGACCCTTTGATCAGTGGCATTTTTACCTTGGGGAACCTAGCACAAGAATGGACATCGGACACTTTTCCCAACTGCCCAGCTATAGACGCTACTAGTTCACCCTTTAGTGAAACAAGCGCTCTGCGGGCAGAAATTGCCACCCTTAGCAAGAAAGTCGAGCGATTGTCCCGGATGCGCAACAAGGGGAATACTCACTGTGGATATAGTAAATCGCCCTACCGCCATCACACACCAAACCGACAGACAAACCATCGTTTTGATAACCTATGTTCTTACCATTCAAAATTTGGAAAGGAGGCATGTAAATGTCAACAACCCTGTTCCTTTCAGGAAAGTGAGCATCCAGAAAACTAAACCCGGCTATCGATATTAATATGTCAGTGACAATCACACTGATAGCCGCTAATTCATGTCGCCTCTACGAATTTGATAAACGGTCCCATTTAAAATTTTTAATAGACTCGGGATCCGATGTTTCATGTATTCCTGCCCCAAAACATCGGCAAAATTGCGTCCTGACCCTTTACAATTATTTGCTGCTAATAATACAAAAATTTATACTTTTGGATCAAAATTATTAAATGTAGACCTAGGACTACGGCGTAGCTTTGACTGGAAATTTCTCATAGCTACAGTCCCTACTCCATTAATAGGATCTGATTTTTTACAACATTTTGGCCTTTTAATCGACCTCAAGCATCACAGTCTCATAGATAGTATTACATGACTTACTCAATGCGGAACAATTGCACCACCTTTGGTTAACCTTTCTGTCAAACTTATTTCCGGCGATTCACAATATCATAGAATCCTGGCAGAGTTTCCGGAGTTAACAAAACTATTGCAAAAAAATTAAACCAGTGCAACACAATACTATACATTATATAGAGACTAATGGTCCACCCATTCATAGCAAATCTAGACGTTTAAATCCGAAACTTTATGACGGTGTCAAAAAAGAATTTCAATTTATGATGAATCACACAATATGTGGACCTTCAAATAATCTCCGTGGTCTTCGCCTTTACATGTAGTAGCAAAAGCCTCAGGTAGCATCCGCCCAGTTGGCAATTATAGAAAGTTAAATGCTTGCACTATACCAGACCGTTATCCAATTCCTCATATTCAGGATTTTTCAAATGCGCTTTATGGTAAAAATATCTTTTCAAAAGTTGATATTGTCCAAGCATGTCCACCCTGATCACATACCAAAAACAGCAGTATGCACACCATTTGGTCTCTTTGAATTCCCATATTTAAATTTTGGATTATGTGGTGCAGCACAAACATTCCTACGGTTTATGAACAAAATTCTTGGTGATCTTCCATTTTGTTATGTATATCTGGACGATATATAATTTTTAGCAAAACTGAAAACAAACATAAAGTTCATTTGCGGGCAGTTTTCCAGAAATTAAATGCATATGGATTAATACTTAACATTTCAAAATGCATTTTCGGAGTACCGGAAATTTCCTTTTTAGGACATTTGATCTCTAAACACGGTACAAAACCTTTGCCAGACAAAGTAGAGCCCATTTTAAATTATCCACGTCCAAAAACAATCAAAGAACTCCAAAGATTTCTCGGACTTTTAAATTTCTTCAGGCGTTTCTTGCCCCGTATTGCAAATACTCAAATTACTCTCAATAACTATTTAAAACACAACAAGAAAAACGATAACAGGGAGATTAATTGGACAGAAAAGGCCAAGGAGGAATTTCAGAAAATATTGCAAATACTCAAATTACTCTCAATAACTATTTAAAACACACCAAGAAAAACGATAACAGGGAGATTAATTGGACAGAAAAGGCCGAGGAGGAATTTCAGAAATGTAAGACAATCATTTCTAATGCAACGCTCTTAGCCCATCCAAAACCAGATGCAAAATTAATACTTCAGGTAGATGCGTCGGATTTTGCAATAGGCGGCACATTATTTCAGGTTGTGGAAATAACACTCCAACCTCTCACATTCTTTTCAAGAAAACTCTCCCCAGCCGAAAGCAATTACAGCACATACGATAGAGAATTGCTTGCCACATATGCTTCCATCAGACAATTTAGACATATGTTAGAAGCAAGAAATTTTTCCCTATTTACCGACCATAAACCATTGACATATGCTTTTTGACAATGACCGGATAAATGCTCCCCAAGACAATGCCGGCAATTAGATTTTATATCCCAATTTACCACAGAGATTTACCACATCAAAGGTTCAGATAACATAACAGCTGACACACTCTCTCAAATATCCTCCATAGCAATGCCAAACCCTATTGATTACGATGCAATTTCTAAATCTCAAGAACATGATCCAGAATTAATAAACCTAATCAATAATCCTCAGGGATTGCAAATAAAACGTGTAACCCTACCAGATTGTAATATTCCATTATTTTGTGACATTTCAACTGGCACGTGTAACCCTACCAGATTGTAATATTCCATTATTTTGTGACATTTCAACTGGCATTGTGAGACCCTATATTCCAGCACAACATCGTCAACAAGTTTTCAACACCTTTCATCAAATTTGCCATCTTGGAATCAAGGCTACAACCAAACTAATTCGATCTCATTTTATTTGGCCCTCCCTCAATAAAGATTGTAACCGTTGGTCTATACCAGTGGTTCTCAACCGCTGTGCCGCGGCACACTAGTGTGCCGC
>AYEL01088593.1:0-50162 GCA_000484575.1 Olivierus martensii
GCACGCTGTTCTATCGTGGTACATGTACTCAGGGGCGCCACCATCTTGTACAGTCATGCGCAGAACGATCGTTGTGCATCACAATAAAACTAGATAGTGCTGCTATATAGCGGTGACAGTTTCCCGCACTTAATTAAAAAATGAAGGTCGCAACTTCGATTTGTAACTTACTTATTGAATTACCCTCGTATCTCAACAAATGTATTAGGTCAGCTTGGATTATGAGAACCCAATATAAGAGATTTTGATAATATGAGCAAATGTAATTTATAGCAAAATTCGATTTATGAGCCTTTACCCCCAATTTTACAAGAAATTTGTGATGAGTGAATATTTCAAAAGTTGAATAAGGCACTCCTTGTTAATATAGAGGAATTTAAAGGGTGGCAATATCATTATTTTATACTTTTTTACACTAGGAACAATCATATAAAGTTTTTAACATGATGGAATCCAAATTCAATCCCAAGTCCTCTGGATTGAAAGCTAATGCATTTTTATGCTAACTCCATGATAAGATTAGTTGTAAAGTGATGGATCGAGTTCATCAGCTAAGCTAAAAATCTAAAACCTCTACAGAAACCTAATCTAAAACCTCTACAGAAGAAATTTGGGAGTGTGGGCTTTCCAATTGAATTCAAATACTCCTGAGTTCATCAGCTAAGGCTAAAACCTCTACAGAAGAAATTTGGGAGTGTGGGCTTTCCAATTGAATTCAAATACTCCAGGTGGTAAGCTAATTCTTTACCAAATAGTGATATAGTAGACATATATCTATGTAAATTTTACAATTAGTTAGGGAAATGGCATTTTTCTTTTAATTACCAAAATTTTTTTCTTTGTTGTGTTCATGATGAAACATTTAATATTATATTATGTCATTGGTTGTTGATTCATGTTTATAGTGAAATTATTATGATTGTTATATTGAATATTTCATGAAATTTCTAAAAAACAGTAAATTTCAACTTTTGGATACATTTTGTTTCTCTCCAATTATATATCACTTCCCACTTAGAAATTAGTAAACAATGAAGCCATTCCTGAGATAAACTGCTTCTGATGCGATGTTTGTTTTATAAACATTGCCTAAGGCAATGTTTATAAAACATACAGTATGTTGTCTTGGGCAAAAATGTAGATATCAAAAGCATAGGTTTTGATATCTGCATTTGTTCCAAGGCAATGTTTATAAAACATGCAGTATGTTGTTTTGGGCAAAAATGCCGATATCAAAAGCATAGGTTTTGATATCTGCATTTGTTTACTCTTTGTGCAATAAAAGAAACAGGGATAAAGCAATTATAGTTACAAAGTTGAAGTTGCAGAATTTAAATGCTGTCAGTATGCTGATTAATCAAGAATTTTTAGGCACTGGGTATAGAATTCTTATCCCTGGAAATAATTAGAATCTCATATTGACTGAGGGAGATAAATGTTCCAGATCTCACAAAAGTTAGATTTCCATTTGTTATAACACAAGTCAATGACTTTAACATCACAATAGTTAAATGAGATGATGCTAAAGTTATCAACTCGTTGTGTTTTAATGAACAGAAATCCAACTTTTGTGAGATCTGGAACATTTAAGATGAGAGTCTAATTAATTCCAGGGACAAGGACAGAGCCAAATTTATATATGTTACCGTGAAAGACCGAAATTGGAGAATGTCAATATTCTCCGATGAATGTCGACGGGACAAGGACAGAGCCAAATTTATATATGTTACCGTGAAAGACTGAAATTGGAGAATGTCAATATTCTCCGATGAATGTCGACACATACCAAATACGTTGGTGAAAGACCGAATATTTGCTTATATTATTATACATTCGAACCATCGCCGGTATATGTCGACAAACACAGATATGCTCTGGTGGGGGTCGAAATGACAAGCCGAAAAGACACAGCCAAAGAAAAGCAACAAAACTGCCAAATCCTTTGTTCTCTCTCGCCAAATCCTCTGCCGCGATTGAGGTCACGTGGTATCTATTTGTTATACTCTCGAACACTCTGCTGTTTGTCAATCTTATGAAAGGTTTGCTTAATTTTTAGTTTTTTATCTGATACCCTAATTTATATTGAATGCCTACTGCAGTGGACTGTGATCTTTTTTTCTTGAAAAATTACATGCATTAACGAGAAGACGAGAAGACAATTGTTTTTATTTTTCTGAAGAAAAGTATTCTAAAATACTTTCTGAAGTGATTTCTGCTAAATGTAAGTGTAGTACACCTTTGGATTATAGACGATTAAAACATTTTGACATTTTAAAAATTAATGATGAAGAGAAGTTAATTGTTCCTATTAAAACAAGGAGAAATGAATATAGAGTATTATGTTACCAATAATGAATTGTTTAGTATACTATCCGAAACTTACATCAGAATAGGCCATGGAGGAAGAACACATATGCTTAAAGAATTGCAAGTTAAAAACAAAAATATTACATATGAAATTGTAATGTTGTATTTAAATTTATGTAAACAATGTCAAATGAAACATAGTTAGCAAATATTTCGTACATTCACCAAGCAACTGTGTGAATGCTGACATTCACTGGAGAATATCGACATTTGCCAGATATCGGTCTTTCACAGTAACATATATATTGTAGCCCATAAGATAATATTTAAGAAATTCTATGAAATGCACTTTTTTAGCTAAACATGAGGTAGTCCTTATAAGGTTATTAATAACCTTACAAGGGACCTCAATAGGTCCTACTTAGGTCTTGTAAGGTTAAATGACCTTACAAGACCTAAGCTGGATCTATTGATTCTAAATCAGAAGATCAATCAATAGATTCTATATGAATTAGAATGTATTGTTCAGTTTTAGGTTCAACAGTTTATTTATATGTGCTGCTACTTAAGCTTTTTCATATTTTGACATATATCATAATATTATTTCTCCTATTTTGAAATATATCATATATTAAAAAGTTGTATTTTTGTCTTAACGTAATAAAAATATTTTTATTCAACATTCACAATCAGTGCAGGCTGAATATCGATATTTGCCGGTGTAAGTGAGAAATAATGAAATTTAGCAAATATTTCGTACATACACCAAGCGACTGTGTGAATGCTGACATTCACTGGAGAATATCGACATTTGCCAGATATCGGTCTTTCACAGTAACATATATATTGTAGCCCATAAGATAATATTTAAGAAATCCTATGAAATGCACTCTTTTAGCTAAACATGAGGTAGTCCTTATAAGGTTATTAATAACCTTACAATAGGTCCTACTTAGGTCTTGTAAGGTTAAAGGTCCTTAGGTCCTACTTAGGTCTTGTAAGGTTAAATGACCTTACAAGACCTAAGCTGGATCTATTGACAATGGACAGTCAATGGATTGTAAATAGATCCAGCGATCTAAGCTGTAGCAAATCTGTCTTGATCACAAGGATTCTGTATCCAGTGCCTGGGAATTCTTGATTAATCAGCATAAGCTGTAGCAAATCTAACTTATGTGTAAATCTGTCTTGATCACAAGGATTCTGTATCCAGTGCCTGGGAATTCTTGATTAATCAGCACACTTGACTCTGTTTAAGTTCTGCAACTTCAACTTTTGTAATTATAACTACTTTATTACTGTATCACCCAAATTGTTATTAAACTTATGTAGATATTTATTTAGATAAATTTTAATTTTAATTATGTAAATATTTATATTGTATTATGTTATGTTGGATGTAGTGTAATGTCTGTAACATGATAGTTTGTATTCTATGTAAAAAAACCCCATGCTAATAGTTTATGTATTAATAAAGCATTAAATAAATAAAAACAAAAAATAACTGCTTTATTCCCATTTCTTTTATTGCACAACATTTTATTATTTCAAATATACAACCTATTTTGTCTTTTTCTACTATTACTTGTATGATACTTGAAATTGACATTACAATTTATACTCATTTACATAGAT
The DNA here is from genome assembly GCA_000484575.1 of Olivierus martensii. Taxonomy (NCBI): domain Eukaryota; kingdom Metazoa; phylum Arthropoda; class Arachnida; order Scorpiones; family Buthidae; genus Olivierus; species Olivierus martensii. The sequence continues at coordinate 3,943 of AYEL01088593.1, forward strand.
GTTTTGTTCCCTTTTTTTATTAATGCTTACTTTTCCTGTGCAGCTGAAGAGGACAGTCCAGCCCAAAAGTGCTCCTGCATTTATAATTTTCTTTTAGTCTGATAAGCTAATTAAGATTTTGTTTATTTTTGTTAAGGATCTAGTTATTAATTTAATTTTCCAGAAACACTTTAATCTTGTAAACAGCTGCTGGCCTGTATTATTTTTTCTAAAATTTAATGAAAATATATTATATTACACATTAAAGAAAGACCAAAAATATTGAATATAAAATATTTATTTCCTATAAAAATTAGAATATGCTGAATAAAATCAAAAAGAGTGCATGAAATTGAAATATCAAAAAATGTCTTAATATCTAATATAGTCACCCCTCAGAGCAATTCAATATCTGTAGCAATGTTTCATGCTGTTTATCAATGAAATTGTTTATCAATTCAGTTTGTAGCAATAATCATTGTTCTTGCAAAATACTTTTGAATTCTCCAAAGTCTTGTGGTCTTGTGAGTTGAGGGCAGTTATATATCCTAGGGCAGGGATCAGAAACCTATAGTCTACAGGCCAGATTTGGCCCACTAACCAAAATTATCCAGCATGCAGTCCATAAATGAAATATAGTATTTATTTCCCTAGGGCAGGGATCAGAAACCTATAGTCTACAGGCCAGGTTTGGCCCACTAACCAAAATTATCCAGCATGCAGTCCATAAATGAAATATAGTATTTATCTGGCCTGTGGTGGTTGGAAAAAAATGCTGGTTGAATTTGGATATGATATTTTGATAACTAGTAATTGCAATAATTAAAATATAACACTGAAACCTAAATACATTTGCTATTATTATTTTCTGTATACTATTCTTATAAATGTAATGTAATACAGTGGTGCCTCGCAATTTGTCACTAATCCGTCACCGAAGTAATGTCGAATTAAGAAACTGTCGAATTGTGGGACAATATTTCCCACATAAGTTTATGGAAAATAGATTAATTCGTTATCGGTCCCCATTCCACTACCCTAACGGCTAAGGTGAGAGAGATATACTATATTATTTACTTTATTATATGTGCTTTACGAGGATAAAATAGATTAATTCGTTATCGGTCCCATCCACTACCCTAACAGGTGAGGTGAGAGAGATACACTATAATGAATAATTAAAAACTTCTTACTTTAGGTATTAAACAAAAGCAAACAATAAACCAAATAAGTAAGATAAAATGTTTTTGAATAAACCATTTATCTTACTTATTTGGCGTATTGTTTACTTTTGTTTGAGATACACTATATTATTTACTTTATTATATGTGTTTTATTATTTTATAACACACTAAATTGCTTTTGTATATGCATCGCAGTATCACCATTAGACTATTGTGTATTGTTGGAAGGCAAGCAAAGTCTTTCAATAATATGCAATAGTCACTAGTTTGATTCATACTTCTAATTTATCACAATCTTTGGCACATTAGTTGCTAATCAACAGGGGAAACATTCTCCCTAAACACATTCCCTAAAACATTCTACTTATTGTGGGGAACATTCTCTAAAAATATAAAAAACTATAAATAGGAATCTACTATTTTTTGAGATAGCTTCCAATAGTTCTCAGGCAGCAGCTGTTAAGAAACTGCTATATTTTGTTCCTATTTAATTGCTGTAGGCAAGATATAATGATCTATCAAGTGATTTTATATAGCCTTAACAGCAGTTTGCTGCAAACTGCTGTTGAGGCTATTCTTCACTGAATAGTTCTTATTCTAGCTGTTCTGGTTGTTCATTATTCTGTATCTTGTAAAGAATGTCTTATCACTCACTAATACAGTGCTGAGAAATTAAGAATCAATAATACAGCTTTATAGAAATCATTGATGGAAATACAATGGTATCTCACAATTCAACAGTAATCCGTCGCCAGAGAAACTGTCAAATTGCGAGACAATATTTCCCATATAAGACTATGTAAAATAAATTAATTCATTATCAATCCCCATCCCACTTCCCTAACAGGTGAGGTGAGAGAGATATTATAAAGTATATAATATACTATATGTGTTTTTACTATTGTATAACACACTAAATTACAAAATATACTATTTTATCTACAACAAACAATTTTTAGCTCTTGGATGTTGGAATGAAGTCTTCCAGCAGACACCCTAGCACCTATAATCTTCTCTCTCTGTTGCAAAACATTGCCACAGTTGTCCTAGGAATGTCATACTCGAGTTACATTTGCAAAATGTTGCCACAGTTGTCCTAGGAACATCATACTCGAGTTACATTGAATTGTTCTACCTTTCTGCACTTTATCTATAGTTACATTTTAATTGTTCTACCTTTCTGCACTTTATCTACAATTTTTATTCTTCGTCTCTTTGCTCAATTGAGTGTTCTTCTTTCCGGAATTATTCCTCGTCTCTTTGTTCAATTGAATATTCTTCTTTTCGGAATTATTCCTCAGGTTCATCTCTTTACTCAATCAAGTGTTCTTCTTTTCAGAATTATTCCTCTGGTCAGTTCTACTCTGCTCAATCATGTGTTCTTTTTTTTTTTTTTCTTTTTTTGGAAATATTCCTCTAGTCAGTTCTCTTTGAAACCATCCTTCCATTTCACTCAAAAAAATAATAATTACAATTTTTTTACTTCCTGTGTTAATTTTCAATTTTAAATTTTTCAAACAACATGGGTAAATACTAAAGTAACCCAAAAAAGAGCTGACAAATAGCAAATGACATCACACAATTCTATGCACGCACATGTGCCAACCCGTGAAACTCAAATATCGAATTGCGAAGCACCATTGTATATTTGAGATGTTAGCTGTAATTGATCAATGCTTATGAATTTCATTGACCACTCATATAACTTATTAGTTACAGTCACTATCAAGAGTATGATTGATTGCAAGCCAATGACATAAGTTGAGAGTTACCTATAAACACATACACCTGTTCTTAACTTCTCTTTACAAAATTTAAGGTCATATTCGTGTGTCACTACAATAAGAAAATTTTTATGAATAACTTATATAGTGAACTATTGTTAATTTTATTCTATTTTCTATCCGTTTATTTTATCATACCTATTTTATAAGTAGTGTCAGCTAATAAATTAGTTTAATCATTTATAGATTTATTTATAATTTTACTCAGAATTATTATGTTTTATTTATATTTTTTCCCTTAACAGAGTTATTATACATTAATGGTAATTGGAATTCCAAATGTTGGTAAATCATCACTAATAAATTGTCTCAGAAATAGATTTTTAAAGAAAGGTAAGATTATATAAAGTAAGCAATTATTATATAAAGAATAAAACTATTAACACTGGATTTTTATCTTTTAGAAAAAGCAACACTTGTTGGAGCCAATCCAGGAGTAACTCGTTCTGTATTAGAAAAGATTAAGGTGAATAATGAAACTACTTAATTAGAAATATAAAATTAATTTTAGTATAATTCCAAAAGTAGACTTTTTACATATGAGCTTCTCAGAAGCCAAACTGATTAACTCCATTAACAAAAAATGGAGTTAATCAGTTTGGCTTCTTGAGAGATTTATACAGAGTGAAGAAAAACTTCGTCATGAAATTTTGTATACTAATAGGAGACCTCAAGACAAGTCAAAAATGTCTAATAAACATATGGTCTAAATGGCACCGTTTTGTAATTATAACCCTTTAAAGCTAGCCAATCAACATCGAGTACACAAACTGTCATGATGCGTTGCATTGCATCACTCGCCTTGTTACTACCCAGTAGTAAATAGGAAAGCAATGCAATGCGACGTGTCATGATTCTTTAAAGGATTATAATTCAAAAACTGTGCATTTAGACCATATGTTCATTAGACATTTTCGACTTGTTTCGAGGTCCCTATTAGTACACAAAATTTTACAACAAAATTTTTCTTCACTTGTATAATCTCCTATGTCAGAAATTTGCAAACTAAAATTGATGATTCTCTGTAGGTTCATGAGAAAAATTATGGAAGGAGTAAAGAATTTCAAAAAAATTAAATAGAAATGTTTTCTGCAACAATATTTTCAAAATTTACACTAAAAATATTTAATATCTGGAAGCAATTTTAAGCCCTCTTCTTCTTCTTCCTTTTTACATCAATGATAAAATTATTCAAGTTTTATTACTAAATGGAATAACATTATTTGACCAAAAAAGTATCAGTCTACTGTTTATAAAAATTTTTAGATCTGAATTTATATGAAAATCTATTTTCTCATAGTAGAATACCCCATAAGCTCATTCAGTTCTCATTGAATTATTATGTACATTGATAAATCTTCAATTATTCAACAAAACTAAACTGCAGTTATAAAATTCTTAATTTTATGAGAAATTATAATTATAAACTTTTAAATATAATTACTCATTAAACATTGTTAATGATATAATTGCTATAAACAAAATAATTACAGAATAGTAATTATTCTTTCAACTTCTTTGTGTACTTGAATATATAATAAATAACTGTAGTTTATATTCTAAATTAAGTAATTAACTTTCATTTTCTCATTAGAATCAATGCTAATCTTATTTACAAATAAAATAGTGCAAATAAAAAGTTTTTATCAGCTCAGTTGTAAGAATAAGTGAGAATTCAATTATATTATGTTTTCATTTCTTGTTGTTTGGATTGTCAAGATATAATTTTTATTTTTCAGATAAATGAAGATCCTTTAATTTTTTTGTTGGATACACCTGGTATTATGATGCCATCAATTAAAAATATTGAAGTTGCTTTTAAATTAGCTCTTTGTGGTATGTTGTTATTATTATTATTAACAATTAAAAAGCTTTTTATGTTATATAACTTTATAAACAAAAGATGTCAAGATTTTTAAAATTATATACAGTTAAAAATATTGTTCATAGAGTGAAAATATTCTTGTAACACTTACCTAATATGATAATGCTAATATAGCGACAATAAACTAGAGAAATCTTTGTTGAAGCATAATCCCAATCCAAGACAAATTTTTTTATTTTTTTAAATAATCAAAACTGAAGTATAATTATTAGATAATGCCACACTAACAAATAATAACAATAATTAAATTTAAGCTAAGATAACAGATGGTGATAAATAATTATAAATTTGAATTATAATAATTTTTGTGAAATATTGCTGAATCAAAACTATAATCATTTAGCTTTTGCTTGTTAATCTTTTGATTATGGATTTTTATTCTTTGAAAGAATATTTTGCAAATGACTGAATTTTCTTTTTTTAAATTAATGATGTTACAAATGATGAAATTAGTAAATCAATGTTAAATTCTTTAATCTTCAATAAGCAAAAGTTTTATATACAGGTACAACTCATTATTTCAACAGTTTGCTGCTGGAAAATGGATCATAGTCTTTTCTCATTCACCAATGCATATAAAAGCCTAAATGAATAATAGTATAAATATGTTTTAAGTGCACAATAGCAGTAGACCTAAAATCTTTGCCAGATGGCCATGTTTTAAAATATTTTTAGATTCTAGGTCTCACACTTTCAATTTTTCAGGATAACTCTGGGCCTAGCCCATCTGTGTAGTAGAATATAAAATTATTTTGCAGATAATTTTTGGTGTATAAAATAAAAACAAGCTATGCCTGTATTAACAGTTCTTTCATAAATTTATTACAGGCATATAATTAACAAATGTTGATAATTCAAATTTAACATTTTAAATACAAGGATATCAAAACAGAATTTAGTAAATTTGAGCTAAACTGTTCTTACAACACAAATATTGGATTATTAATATGAAACTAACACACATTCTATATTTTATCACTAGATGATATCATCATCAGAAGCAAGCAAACCATTCTAAAATGACAAGTGAGAATGTATATACAAAGATTGAACTTCGGGATATGATGAAGTGGCTGGCATAATTTTATCGTGAGATAGTAGTTTTGGAAAGTGTGAACATCATCAGAAGCAAGCAAACCATTCTAAAATGACAAATGAGAATGTATATACAAAGATTGAACTTTGGGATATGATGAAGTGGCTGGCATAATTTTATCGTGAGATAGTAGTTTTGGAAAGTGTGTAAGTTGTTTGTACAGTTTGGTAATCAATGCCTTGGACATTTTGTATGGTTCCATGCACATAATACATGAATCCTCAGGAGAGGCAGCATATTAGATTCCAAGGAATCTGACATATCCATGCACATAATACATGAATCCTCAGGAGAGGCAGCATATTAGATTCCAAGGAATCTGATAGATCATCATAAAGTAACTTGGACAATATATATTCTTGATTATATGCATTCATAAGGCTTTAATAGAAATGCTTTCTTCAGTCCATGTCACCAATGATGAAATATGAGTTCATCACTTCATTTCAGAAAGCAAGCAGACAAATTATGGCAGTGGTTCTCAACCACTGTGCCGCCAAACCTTTGATGGTATGCCGCAAAAAAATAAGAATGAATTTTATGTATACAATTGTATGAATCATATATATTAATAGTGAAACGTGGTTGGCTGGAGATCCCTTTTGCAGTTGAACCATTGTACTGATTTCTTTAAATAGGGTATCATTAAAAAAAAATCTAACCTTAGAATTTCTGCGCAGTCAAAATTTTTTGTCATTATTCATAATTTAAAAATAAGGAATAAAAATTAAATTAAAATTATAGTTTCTCTAAAAAAAAATCTGAAGGTGGCACTATAACTAAACAGGCTGCCATTTAATGATCCTGTGTATGAGGATGTCTGTAATCTGAATGTAATAAATAAGAATAAATACAATAATCTGTTAAATAATAATTTAGATTTAACAATGAATTATTATTAAAATATTTAGGTGTGCTGTGAAATTTTAAAATATTAAAATGTGTTCAACAGAAAAAATGTTGAGAGCCACCGAGTTATGGTATGGAAACATAAATTTCTTTACTGAGAGACTCCATAAGATAATATAATTAGCAAGAAAAATCATGGTGATAGTGTTTTAAGATCACCATGGCATTCTCTTGTGTACTCCCAGGAGATAGTACATCAATGCATCATATTGGGCATTGTTAAAGTAGCTTTGAAAAGAATGTCACCAGAAATGCCCAGACTGACATATAGAAGCATATTGCTTCTTCATTACAGTGTGCAATCCCATATTACATAAATTATGACCAGCAAGATTAATTCTTGGGATGGTAAATACTTGCATACTCACCACACAGTCCAGACCTAGCCCCTTTAGATTTTCTTCTGTTTATGTTTATGTGAAAAAAACATTTGTTGATAAACACTTTCAAAAAGACAATGAAGTTATGGCAGCTATTTGCCAGTGGCTGAACAACCAACCAGATTAGTTTTTCTATGTTGGAATAAATGCATCAACATACTGGGTGATTACATAGAAAAGCAAAGCAAAAGTATCATGTTAATATACAAATATTTATATATGTCACAAGAACAGTTTAGTTAAAATAAATTCACTTTTTTTATTCCCCTCATAATAAGAATTAGCAACAAATAAGTTGAATAACTTATTAATACCATCATCCATTTGAAAAAAAAAATATTAAGAATTTTGATATTTAACTTACAAGGAGACCCCGCGAGTTGGGAAACGCAGATGTGAACGAAACTTATGTAGTTCGTAGAGAGGACACTACTGAACACACTTGTAAAATATTAGCTGTAGATGGCCAGTCAATCAAAAGAAAACAACCAAAAAAATATTGTAATCTGTTATAAATTAGTATAATAAAGTAGTCTATCCGCTGCGATCCGCAGCTGTGGGGTAAGATATCCGCTTTCGGTGATGGCGGCCCGGGTTCAAGGCGCGCTAGTGCGCAAAAATTTTTTTTTTGATTAATTAATAACATTTACTGTTTTAATTTTTTAATTAATTTAAACAAACACACTACAATAAAATATAAATTATTCTAATAACAATGTATATCAATTTTCTACACTATGCACATTTTTGGATGATAATTATCATAAAAACAAAGAAAGCAGACACTCTTTCAGCAAACAGAACATTGAATAAAAGGTAATTGACCACATTCACATTTAGCTTTTGCCAATTCTATAGAAAAGCAAACTTGATTTACATTTAGGAAAACACTGCGTTCATTGATTAAACCTGATGCAAACCATGCATATTGAAGCATCGATTGAAAAATTGGTGCTTCCAACTGATGAAGCAAAGAATGGATTCGAATAGTCTCCTCTCTCGACGATAATTCTCGTTTGTGTGTCAGCAAATAAGTGCAGTTCTGAAGTTTTTTAATAAAAATTTTCACTTGACGATAGAAGTATACATCATATGGCTGGACTAATAGAGTACATTTTGGCAGAATAATTTTCAATGTGCATATTGACTTTCCATCTTCGTTGGTGAATATATCAGCGTATATGTTAAGATTTGTTTGCCCATGCCATGAATCCACAATCAGGAGAAAATCGTTATTCTGGACATAAGGTAGCATTGTTGATCTCAAAAAGGAAGAGAACAGTTCGCTGGTCAATTTACCGGACTTTGAACACACCACGACAACATTGCCATAATCCTGTGTTAAATTGTTCACCCTCTGTTGCACAACAGGACCAAACTTTCCGGCCGGTTCCTGAAAGCACAAGAAAACACTAGGTAGCAGTTTTCCAGACATTGTCATAGCATATTAGGCTGTATGTGAGATATTTTTAATATATCTTTTCGCTCAACAACAACTGTCTTCTCTCCAATTGTGGTCAGGGTGCAGTCAAATACAGACTAGTATTGGCATCCAGTCTGGTCTGTATTAATTATAAACTCCCGAGAAAATTGCGGTGAGATATTTTTGATATATCTTTTCACTCAACAATAACTGTCTTCTCTCCAATTGTGGTCAGGGTGCAGTCAAATGCAGACTAGTATTGGCATCCAGTCTGGTCTGTATTAATTATAAACTCCCGAGAAAATTGCGAAATGAGACAGCATATCATTTTTCGGAATTTTTCGGCAGCTTCTAATGTTTCCTCTAGTGATGCAGTTTATTGGTCAGTTCTCTTTGAACCTATCTTTACATTTCACTCAAAAAAATAATAATAATTACAAGTTTTTTACGTCCTTACATTTCACTCAAAATAATAATAATAATTACAAATTTTTTACTTCAACCCTTACATTTCACTCAAAAAAATAATAATAATTACAAATTTTTTACTTTTAGAATTGAAAATTAACACAAACAACACGGGCAAACACCAAAGTAGTCCAAGAACTGACAAATAGCAAATGACTGGCAAACACCAAAGTAGCCCAAAAAGAACTGACAAATAGCAAATGACTCAGCAAACACTAAAGTAGCCCAAAAAGAACTGACAAATAGCGAATGACATCACCATAATTCCATGCATGCGCATGCGCAAACCCGCAAAACTCAAATGTCGAATTGTGAGACCAACAAATTGTGGGACGTCAAATTGCGAGGCACCACTGTATTTACATAATTTTCCATTAAATTTAACCAATATTTCAATATTCTGTACTTTACAAGATCAATTTGGAACATTCTTGATTTATCTTGTTAACTTATTTAAGGGAAGCTGCTTGAAAGTTATGACAATCACTTTTAGATAACTGTGTAGTACAGATGTGTTGTCAATTAACTCTAAATAAGTGGCATATATATTTCAATTACAAAGGTAAGTTTCAAAAATTATATTTTTTAAAGGAATTAAGTTTTTAAATAGTTTTTTCTAAATTTTTAGTTATATATTTATCAAATTTAAAAATTGAAAGAAAATTTTAGCAATTAGCCATTTTACCAATTTTATTTTTACTTATTTTCATAAAATTTAAATAAGATTAATAAATTTTTTGTCTTTAAAATTTTAACTAATTATAGTTATAGCTATAGTGATTTCTGAAATTTTTTCAGCAAACTCCAATGTCACCAAAATGCAGGAAGGTTGTGGTGAGGGACTAGCTTTCCAAGACAGAAGAACAGAAAAATACTTTTTTATTCAGCACTTCAGTAAACCCATATTCCTAATTTGTCATAGAACTGTTGTTGTAAATAAGAAGTTCAATATCAAGCAGCACTATAAGAAAAATCATATGAAATTCGGTGAATTTAGTGGGCAAACAAGAAGGGTGTAATTCATAAACTGGTTGGTTTGTTTGGTGGCACTCATTATGATTGAATAAATGCAAGAAAATGTAATAACATGATACAAAATAAACAACTTTTTAATGGCGTAAAATATTAATAAAGTTACACAAAATAAACAAGCACTTTCAGTGTCAAATTATAGAGATGATCATCAGATTGTACAATGAATTGGAATAAAACTTGAATTGCAATTGTGTTTCATTCCAATCTGGCTTCATCATCAGTTACAGGAGATAGGAAAAGTATCCATGTTTAAAAAGTTGATATCACTTAAGTATTTGCAGACTGTTATAAACAATAAATAATCATCTGTATTTCTTTTTTCACTATACACAAGAGCTTTTTCTTTGCTACATTCTGTCAGGTAATGAAAATTGGATAGTCTATCATTATATTGTAAGAAAAAAACAATATATAGATAAGAATAAAAAATCCAGACCAATATCAAAATGAGAAATACATTCAAAAAAATACTCATGTCTGTTTAATGGGATATCTATAGTGTCATTCCCTTTGAACTGTCAGTATATAATTAAATAACAAATATAGATGTTTACTATCAACAGTTTTTAAGATTAAACTCAGAATTGATTAAAAAGACATTTCCAATTAGTGAATGCAAAAAAGTTTGTTCCACCAAGACCATGCTAAACTGCATTTTACACACACAATACTATTGAAAATTAAAGACTTCAATTGGGAATTCAAGCTTCCATCTATTATATGTACCAGATATTGCCCTAAATGATTATCATCTGTTTCTTAGTCTCCAGAATTTTTATTGGGAAAAAATTTAATAGTAAAGATGAAATCAAAAGAGCAGTATATTGCTATTTCACATCAAAATCAAAGTTCTACACAGATGGAATAAATAAATTGCCAATAAAATAGCAATAAATTTTTGATAATGAAGAAATATATATTACTGATTAATAAAATCAATTGTATTTTCTTTACCTTATTTCAAAATTCCTCAAAAATATGCATGACTGACCTGATACAGTCTAATGCAGCAACATATTTTCTCGCCATATAAATGTTTGAATTATATTATTATTTTTCATTCTGTTGGAAAATGCTAAATATACTAATCTAATTTTTAGCCTACTTTCCAAAGAAAATGGAGAAATAAGATTGGGCTCATGTTTATCTGTCCCTCCATTAATAATTTTTAACTAAGCAGATTTTCATGAAATTCAATAGTGATATTCTGCCATTAAAGAACATTTCAACATCACATTCTTTTATCTTATAAAATTGATTACGGTAATCCTATAGGACAAAATTTCACTTTTATCACAATTTCACTTTATATTATTTCAATAAATGGTGCTAAATATTAGCAATATAAGAGTAACATATTGCATTGGTGAAAAATTTGACATTGGCTTACCTAATTTCTTAGCATAGTGCCATTTATTGTCAATATCTACCATATTGACATAATAGTCTCAATGTGACATCACAATAATGTAATAATGGATGACATTATAAGAACTGATAATTTTGACATCATGATGATTTAACAATGTGTGTTGGTATAATGACATCATCATCATGATATCTAACAGGTTAAATTAACATTGACATTGGATACATAAAACCAATGAATTCCAAATGCTAAATAAATGCAGATACTTCTTTTATGTATTTTTTTTTTAATTAAATCAAAATTAAAATAGGTTTGTGATAGTTTGTCACAAATTCATAATATCTTGCAATTATGGATTGCACATTGCCTTAGCAAGATTGGTTTGAGTTTTTCTGTTTGTGCTATCCATTTCTGGAAGAATCATTTTTAGTTCATTTCACATGCAGTCTTTAAAGATTATTTCAATGACAAATTTTAATTTCTTAATTTTAATTATTGTCATATAAAGGACACCTTTGGAAAGTAGGCAATTTTAGTTTTTTCTGGAACTGCTTGTTTTAAATAAGTACATTATTTTGTGTTTATTAACTGAAGTAAAATAATTTTCATAACAAAATCATAATTAATGTGTTTTTTAACAGATTGGAAAATAAATAGGTAAACAAATAAATACAATTTTTAAAAATTTTAACTTCCAAAAATGTCAATTTATTTTAAAAATAATTATCAGGATCAAAGCTTTTAAGAAATATTAATAAATTTAATAAGGAGAGGACTCGAGGGCCGGAAAACGGAATGAAACAAAATTTATTTCTATGCCGCTTAACTACGCTGCCATGACAACTCGTTGCTAATTAGTATAACGAACTGGTATACTTTCGTCGCGTCTTTCTTCGAGGTCATTTTTCTCCATAATGGCTAGCCATTGGCCTCTAACCTTTTACTGTGTTTTAGTACTATTCAAGAACTCTTACAGAAATAAATTTCGTTTCATTCCGTTTTCCGGCCCTCGAGTCCTCTCCTTGTAAGACCAATATTAGAAGAAAATTTTATAATTTTATATAATAAATAAAGCCACAATGATTGATATTTTAATTGCTACACTAGACTTAAATTTAAAAATTATTTGATATTTAACAGCTCAGAAATTCAAAATTGAATGTTGAGATATTAGCTAAATAGATAATAATTATGATAAAATACTGCATTATAATATGCATTATTATATTTATTTTAATGTTTTTAGAATGTTTTGATATTAATAGGTAAAATGAGTGACTTTTTATACCCAAGAACCAATTATTGGGAACTGAGTTTTGTTTTTTACAAATTTTCATTTAACAAACAATTTTTAAATAACCTATTATCCTCATAAATAAAGAGAGATTTATTTTTAATATTTTCATTATCAGATATAGTAAGAGATTATTATAAAGAAAAATAATTTATTTAATTGAATTTACCATTTTAAATGTATTAATAAGTAGTTTGTTTATTTTTAGTTATAAAAGATTTTAAAGAACAGTTTTCTAATGGAAATTCTAAACATGAAGAAAAATGTCTACAATCATCATCATTGCAGTTTTATAAAAATTCTGTCAGTGCAATACCATCTCATTACATTAATATTGGATCACTGTACAATGAATGGAATGCAGCTAGATTGCAGTTTAATATGACTCATCCAGAATTTGCAGCTTGTTTATTACATTTACTGTAAGTTGATTTTAATTCTGTTTTAAGATTTTATAATGAATTCCAATAATTAACAGTTATATTACTATAAATTAAGTATCAGTATAGGAAACAATATGAATATTATTGTAACATTTTTGACTCTGATCTTCTTCAGCAATATAATAATAATCAAATTTAGGTTCTGGAATAAACTTTATGTAAAATATATAACAATATATAAAACTAAAATAGACTGTTTCATAAATTTATTTGAATATATTTTCATAACTGTTTCATAAATTTATTTGCAAAGCTTTAACTTATACATAATTATTTTCTCCAAAATTTTCAATTTCACATTCTGATCATGGAATCGGCAATAGGGGTTGAGAGCTCAAGTTTTGAATATCTCTTCTATCCAAAGCTAGCTCTAAGCTGTCAAGTAGGCACTGGTCTAGAATGCTAGATTTGAAAAGAATGCCAGTAATGAGAATGGATTTTATTCATATTTTCATGCTTTAATTATTTCTTAATCCATTTTCACAAAGAAGAGTACCTCCATTTCCTCTTCTTTTCTTCATATTCAGGTAATAAACTTTTACAAATATAAAAAAAAAAAACTGTAAATGCACAAGTATAAGAATTCAAGCTTTGCAAGAAATAAATTTAGATATGACAAACAGAAAATTTTAAATGTCATTAACTCATTTTCTAACATTTTTGAGATTATAGAAGTAATGACAAATTTCAACTAGAGATTGAAAATTAAAAAACTAAATGGCAAGGCATTTCAGTGCCTATCATTGGCAATCCATACTTGTTGTGGAGTTGGCTCAGATGAATGATGGATTTCAACAACTGGGCCTGAACATCTTGAAAATTTTTTGGAATTGAGAGATCAGAGAATTGAACTCTGATTCTTTAGATGGTAAGCCAGCACTTTATTATGCAACCCTCCAGCTGACAATTTGAATATGTCCTATAAGAAGCAAAAAAGTCATCATTAGATTCAGTTTCTTTATTACTTCTATATGCATATTATCATACTTTTATCATTATCTTTGTATGCAATGTTTGCATACAAAAGTCAAAATGATATAAGAGTAATGATAAAATTAGATCTAATAAAAAGGAAAATTTTAAAATTCATTTCTTTCTTAGCATATTAGACTAGGTCTGGTCAATCCAAAATATTCTGCAGATCATTTTGGAGAAGTTCCAGTTTTTGGAGATGACACATTAGATAAAAACAATATTTAACAAATAAAAATAATCAAATATCACAATAATCTGTTTTATTGACATATGGTTTTTGTATGGGTTTTATATGTTGCGTGTGTGTGCAATGTTATACAATAACATTGCACACACACGCAACATCTCTATGGGTTGCCCACAGGGATCAGCCTCATATGGTTTTTAAATCTATATTAGTAAAATACTGTTTTCATTTTCAATCATACAATTTTTGTAAATGTATCACAATAATCTGTTTTATTGACATATGATTTTTAAATCTATATTAGTAAAATACTGTTTTCATTTTCAATCATACAATTTTTGTAAATTTTTTTCAATATTGATAGTTACATATCTTAATTAATTTTCAAAATTTTCATCTGTAATTGAAACATGAAATTTATCTTCATTTTTGAAAAGAAAATTTCATAAGTATATGCAAATCCAAAAACAGTTTTTCTGAGCACAAAATCTTAAGTTTGGATACTTTTCTACAGTAATATATCTTAATAAAAACGTAGTTTGGTGTTTTTAATTCATTGATGCATGGATGAAAAAAGGTTCTGGAATTCTGATGATTTTAGCAATACCAAAAAATCATCTTGCATGCCTCTAACAATGTGAAGGGGACACAGGTTTCCCAGGTCTGTTCTAGAAAAGCCATAATATTTTAATAGATCATTTTTATTTAATTACAAAACATAATAATGCTTTCAAAATTTCATATTATATAAAGAAATGCAAAGAAATGAATGCTGATTAACTTTTAAAAAATTGTAAAGACTTGGAAGGATATATCAGGAATAGATTTGCTCCTTGAATTAAAATACAAAATTCTTAATTTTTTGAACAAGAATTTTTGATTTAAACCTTATTTTTATATGTGATAAAAATATAATGTATCTACTGACAATTCATATTCTACTAATGCTATGTATTTCTGTAATCAGTAAGGAATGGAATTTTTCTAAATTAAAATGATTAAAAACTCATTTAAGGACAATCATAACTTGAAAAAATTGGATGAATTATCAACATTATCAATTGAATGGCTTTTATTAAGCAATTAGATATTTGCTGTTTTGAAATTAAATCTAATTAATATTAAATAAAAAAAAATTAATCAAAATTATGAATCTAGCTTAATTTCCATCAGAATCTTTTGAAATTTTTTATATTTATTGAATTTTTGTTCTCTTTCTAATAATAATAACACTTTTTGGAATTTTCAACTTTTCATTACATAAATGAGTTATATGAAAACACGATTTTTTTTATATGAAATCTTAGCCAACCAATGAAATTATTGATATTTTTAGATATCAACATGTCATCTGAACAAAATGAGTAATGAATAAAAAAAATTCAGCCAAAATTTGCAGAAATTATTTGTAAAAAACTACAAATTATGAATGAATGAATTACATTGCAAAGATTCATCCCACTTCTTATATAATTATGAGTAACATAGCACATATCAAAAGTAGAAGTATTCTTTACTATAATTGAAGAACTTTTGTCTTTATTAAGCAATCATCAGCAAATTACAAAAAACAAATAACATTTTAATATTTATTTGTTTTTTTTGTAATTTGCTGATGATGGCTTAATAAAGCTGAAAGTTCTTCAATTATAGTAAAGAATATTTCCAATTTTGATTTGTGCTGTGTTATTCATAATGAATGAATTATCTGTTGAATTAAGTTAATTATTAAAAAATTACATGAATTTGTTGAAATATTGTCATTTTTATTAATATTTCATATTTATTAACTTGTTTTTAATTCATTTACACAATCTTTAGCAGTATTTTTTTATAAATTTTTTTATTTATAAGAAAAAATCCTAACATATACAAAAATAGTCTCATCTGGTACATAAACAACTATAATATATTTTATGTTTCTCTAATTGGATCACCGCTGGTGTATTGTAACTCTGGATCCAATGCCACTTATGCATGTGGTTTGGCTGCAATTTTCTAGGAAAGGAGTGGCTGCTGTAAAGCAATTAAAGTACTACATTCCTTTAGATGGCCTGAGGGTATTTATGTTTTCTGTTTTTGATATTTTCTCCTAAATTTTGGTGAAATTAAATCAAAAAATGAATGATTATAATATTTTTTAGTTTTATTTTAATAGAATTAACCATTATTTTTTATATTCCATATGATAACTGAAGATGGTCACTAGTTTGACTGAAATGTTCTAAAGTTTTTCTATTAAAAAGTTTTTATTTCTATGAAATTGCTTTTGAGTTTTTTTTTTGTTGATCATTTTAAGGATAATAAGCAATTTGAACTTTTCTATTTTATAATATTAAACATTCAAATAATAGTTTTTTACCAAAACAATTTAAGAATGATGTATTTAAGAAAAATTTATTAAGATATGAATTATAAATTATTATATAAAACAAAATAGTCATTGACATAAACAAATAATAGTAAATAATTCATCAGTGATGAAACAATTCTTCCCAAAAGTGAAAACAAAAATTATTTTCATAAAATGAAAAATAGTTTATACAATTTGTTAAATTGAAAATTCATAAAATGAAAGTTATAAATTGAGAGACCACTTGTATGTAAACTTTCTGAAAGGCCAAAAACGTCTTCTTTAAGGTAGTGCAAACCAGAATCTTATATCTTTAATATAAACCTCATAATGACTTTTTTCAAAATTTTGTAAACTATCATTTTCACTTACCACAGTGAAGAAAAATGAACCTAAATCCAAGTATAAAGATAATCATTATATCTGCATGCCATTTTTTATCAGCTATGAATTCAAGAGTAATTGCATTTTATGTATTAATTATAAAAAATTTATTATTTATACATAAAATGCAATTAGTATTGAATTATTATTTAATTAAAACTTATTTATGATATGTATATTATTTATTTATTATTTATGATATGCATTAATCTTATTATTATAATTTTCTATAATAAAATAGAAATATAATGAGATATATTAAAACTTTAAATTTTTATAGAAAGAATACCTTGCCTTTATTGCCAATAACAATGCAGACATCAGTTCCTATTATAAGAAATATTCAAGATTTGATATCATCAAAAGAAGGTATACATATAAATACTTAATAAATATTTGGAGAGTGATTTGCTAATATCAAATAGCAATAAATATAACAATAAAAATTTTAATCATCATTAACAAATATGATGTAAAAATATATTTTTTGTATTGTATTTTATTGTATTCTGTTCAATATTTTATTGAAACTGATATAAATGCTTTGATGCCGTTTTTGCATTTTTTGCACATAATTATTTCTCATTTATATTCTAGAGATAATATTGCACATTATTAAAATAGTAATTTCCTATTAATTGTATCTATATTATCTCCTATTATTCCACTTATGTAATTGGCTTTAATTGAAAAACAAATATAAAATGAGCATGAAACTTGTTTTATATTTTTACATTTTAAAGCTTTTAACTTTAAAGGAAATAACTAAAGATTAGAAACAAAACATTTTTGGAATTTCTGATTAAAAAATTTGGAATAGAATTAAAAAGTTTAAAATGATATCACATGAAAAATTATTTGGGGAAAAATTTTTGTCTTGTGAAGCCTTTGGGAAACAGTTGTAATTATGGATCAATTGGTTGATTATCATAAGAAATTTGCCTTTCACTTGGAAAATCTGGGTTCCAAACCCCAGATTTTATTCAAAAAGCTGTGAATTTCCCTATTGACCCCACTGCTTAATATCTCAGTTAATTGCAGTTTCATTTTTCCTTTATATTCTATTACTTCTATTATATTTAGTTATAGGGTATTTAATTTAATTTAGATAAGAGATGTATACATTCCTGACTAGAACTTTTCAAAGATGGCAGTAATAAGATGAAATGATTTTATCTTTGAGAATACTTTGTTATCTAATCTATATACACATCACTGCCACTTGGAATCTCATTATTGACTGAGTTAAAGAATTGTCTCATTTTGATTAAATTATAAATGGAATAAATTAAGTATTGAATTATTATTGTAAAAACAATGATGTAATTGTCAATGATAATCTGTAAGTAAAAACATAAAACATTGTCTATGAACTTATCTGTTGAATTTGAGTGCAAACCAGTTATGTTCATCACTAAATAAACTTGTGACTTTCAATTGAACTTGTAGTGTGGCTTACAAGTGATGGTAGGCTTAGTACTTAAGAGATATTCTTGTGTATAAGAGAATATCAGAGAATTAAGAGAATAAAGAGTTATAAGAGAATTCTTGTATATTGACCAATTGAATCAGTGCCAGCTCTAGGGATCCTAGTGCTCTGATGCAGCTGTCTACTCAGCGCCCTTACATTTTTTTCCAAAAAGAAAAAAGGTCAGTTCAAATTTATCCACTTTATAAATGAATTCAAATGTGAGCTATATTCTTCATGAGCACTGAGAGTTTTTGTCAGCTGGATGACTGCATGGTAAAGCTATGCCTTACCACTCTGGAGGATCTGGGTCGTTTTTCAGGAGGGGTGTGGGCCTGGATTGTTGAATCTCATCCTTCAGCCATTTGATTCACCCTATCATAGGTGTTGGCCAGCCTGTGATGGGCTCTATAAGTGGCCGCCACCAGATATAGATTATCCCTTGTGAGTATCTCACACCAGTTTAACTAACACAGTTTAACTAACCTAACTTTAACCTGAGAGTTTTCGACAAATTTTGCCAATTTGAATACCATACGGCAGTTTAACTAACCTAACTTTAACCTGAGAGTTTTCGACAAATTTTGCCAATTTGAATACTTTTTTGTGATTGATTAACATCTTTCACTGAAAAATAATTTGAAGCAAAAGCAAAAAAGGTAGTTCAGTTTACGGAACTTGAATATATGAGCCATATTCATGGAAAAATATCATTATTAGCTACCTTGCAATTATAGTAACTATTCCCAAAACTATGACCAAATCTTCTCGTAGAATTGATTTATTTTGAATTTGTTCTGTCGGACCTTGTTCAATAATAATTTTTCTGAATTTTATCATTAATAATTTCAGGCCAAGTGGCTAGATCACTTGATTTAAATGAAGTAATGTTTTCATTTTTGCTTATCGTTGATGTTGTTCATAATTGTTGATTCTGATGGTTGATGTGATAAGAATGATGGAAGTGAATCAGTGGTCCTTTTGGTAGTGATGGATTAATTTGGATGATCTTCACCTTCTGTTAAGTCTTTTGTTTGGGAGTCGGAATCATGACAGGTTGCAAGTAGAGGAGTGCCATTAATTTTTCTAAAAAATTTATCAATTTGTCCTCTTAACTTTTCTTCCTTGATTTCTTTGGCCACTTTCCATTTTTGATTTTCTGCACCTGATAATTTTTTATGCATTTTTGAAATAAGACTAAATAAAAATTACATAAATTTAAATAATCCTAATTAATCTGCCTTAATTAATCCCTTGATTTATAACGGATTTTTTAAGATTTTGAAATAATTTAAACTAATTTTAGCGCCATCTCGTAATTATCTAATTACGAGATGGCGCTAAAATTAGTTTAAATTATTTCAAAATCATTAAAAAAATCCATTATAAATCAAAGGATTAATTAAGGCAGATTAATCAGGATTATTTGGATTAAAGTTCCCTTGAAGTTTGGTTTAGTAATACATAAATTTTTTGTTTTACTTTAAAAATTTGAAATATTTACAATTTAAAAGCTTACATTTTTTAAAATGAATCAGAATCACTACCGTAATTAAAAGAAAGACAAAAACTGGGAACACAGTGATCAAAAAATTCAAAATTCAGTTGAAATAAAATTCATTAAAAGCAGTCAACAGTTGGTAAAATTTTTCATATGTTTTGCTTGTCCATTGTCATCATTGATCAATGAAAACACATGAAAGTTCATATACAAATTTGCCTATGCTTATGCAACGATACAATATTATATGACATGAGTATTTCATATCTGCCCCAGTAGGAAAAATGAACTGTGTCTCATCAATGAAGAATAAAGGAACACAGAATTTTGCTCAAATATTTTAATTGAGGTCCAAAAGGAACAGTTGTGGAGGTGAAGAACAAGTGATGAATGCTCCTCTCCAATGGCATACCTATAATTTCATTCAGAATGAATGATGTCAGTGAAGGCCTTATGGGATTATGTACTTCCCTTACTATCCAAATTACTTTGAATAAATGCTTCTTATTTTATTTTTAGCTCTAATTTTGAACAGAATGAACAAATGAGAATAAAATACTTTACAGTGTTAGCCTATTAATTTATTGTTATTAGTGTTTTTTATTTGGTACAGTGGTGTGACCATTCTTATTTCCATTTAATCATTTTTGTATAAGCAATATCATTTGATACAGCATGATAACACCAATCAATAGCACCACCCTCTAAGTGTGTGCATTTGTCATGAAGTCGAATTCCTTCATCAGTTGAGTAGATCTCGTTTGTGCTGGATCGGATTTTTTTGATTGCATTTCCTCCCTTAATATTTTCTTTTGTTTATCTACAATTGCAATTTTGTTTATCTGCTTGTCTGCTGGTCACAGCTTGTTGAGTTAGAATTACCATAAAAGCGTTTTAATAAAGCTTTGCACATTAATTTAAATTGAAATGTAAAATATTAATATATGACAAGAATAGAAGATGAATTATGAATATATTCAAATGCAGAGAATGAATGAAATGTTACAACAGTGCCCACCATAAGCACTGTTCTGACTTCCATTATGAAATCAAGTGTAGAATATTCAGAAAATGATAATTTTTCTGAATTTTCAATGCTAAAATGTATATTAAGAAAATGATAATTTTGGCGCCTTCTTTCCAAAGGTGCCCTGATGCGGTACATCGTCTGCTTACCAGGTTGAGCCAGCTCTGAATTGAATGTATTTTGTATTGATATTTTTAAGTCAATTTAAGATTATTTTAATATTGATTATTATTTCTTATATAGCTATTCTTATATAACTCTATTTATTATATTATTTCTTATATAACTCTATTTTGATAGATTAAATAAGTGATTGCTAATTTATTTGTTGAATTTATTTTTGCTTGAATAAAGCATTTATTAAATCTTATTCTTGATTAATAAATTTCTTGTTTGAATTTAATTGTACATTTAGAATCCATTAATAAACTTTATTATTATTCAGTTTCCAGTTTAGTAGAATTAAACTAGCTAGCTTTGTTTGTTATTTAATACTAATGTTTTGCTTATGTTTAGAAATGGAAAATGTTACTTTTTCTTGTTCAATTCCCAAAATAAAAGTCAGCTGGCATTTAGCAAATCCTGGGTTCAAAATTTTCTCTACTGTGAAGTTCACATTCTGTTTGTAAAAATGAGAGGTTTACATCTGTTCCTTATTTATTCTCATCTTTTTTTCACTCATCTGCCTCATTCAATTGTATAACAAGTATTCTCAGAGAGCAGAATAGTGTCATTGGCATACTGCAGATTCTTATCATCTGCATTCATATCTAATTCACCTAACAATATCTTCCCTCAAATACATATCTATTGCCTCATTTCTCTTTCAATTACAAATCTCTAATGTATTAGTAAAAATTAAAGTTCAATTATTAAATAATAGATGGCGACCTTAGCCTAAATTTAATTTAATAATTACTAGAAATTACCCACTCATATAAATGAGCGGAAATATAATCGTGTGATTTAATCTAATAATACCGTATATAACAACAAAAACACCTTTGAACTCATGTAGGAAATCCAAGAAGGAATCGTAAAATGGCATTCATTATTACATTACAGCGCCACCTGTGAATTCTGGATACAGGTATCATATTTCTGGAGTCGAGAATTTGCCCCCCTTTATAATGCACCCCCTAATTTGGAGGTGCTGAATCCAAAAATGTAATTATTATTTACTACTGAGGCCCGTTATCAAGATACAGGGCCCCAAAGTTGGGGCCTATCAGTCAAATTTTTCAAGTAATTTTTGACTTCACGAAACTAAAGCATGCACATGATTGAAAAAAAGACTCTTATGCTTCCATAAATATTTTCTATGTACTAACAAAAATTCAGAGTATTGTAAGTTATATACGTTTGATTGTCAAGAATAATATTGAACTACTAGAAATCACCCGCATATATAAATGAGTGAAAATATAATCATGTGATTTAATCTAATAATACTGTATAAACGACAAAAACACCTTCGAACTTGTGTAGGAAATCCAAGAGGGAATCGTAAAATGGCATCCAGGCATATATAAATGAGTAGAAATATAATCATGTGATTTAATCTAATAATACTGTATAAAACGACAAAACACCTTCGAACTTATGTAGGAAATCCAAGAGGGAATCGTAAAATGGCATCCATTATTACGTTACAACGCCACTTGCGCATCGATGAGGGAATCGTAAAATGGCATCCATTATTATGTTACAGTGCCATCTGCGAAGTCTAGGTACGTGTATCATATTTCCGGAGACGAAAATTTGCACCCCTAATTTGGAGGTACTGAGTCCAAAAATGTAATTTTTATTTACCGCTGAGGCCCCGTTATCAAGATACAGGGCCTCAAAGTTGGGGCCTATCAGTCAAATTTTTCAAGTAATTTTAGTAAATAATTTCGAAGTTCTAATGAATTTTAATGTTGTTTTACATTCCGAATCGAATGCAACCATTTCCATTTACTTATGACCTACCTTTACGAAATTATACGATTTTTTTCATTTTTACTGTTTTTATCACTCCTGATAAATTGCCGGTAGGAGAGCAAATTAGCCAGCATGCTTTTCAAATTTCGTATTTGAAAGAAAATGGAGGCATTTCGTTGAAAACTTGCTTATTACATTATATTTTATTACATTTAGTATTTATGGTATCAGAGATATATAATTTATGATTATTGTCAACGATGCTGAAATAAAATGTGACTCACGATTACATTATCCTGATATGTATGCTGGCTAAATTAATGTTAAAATTGGACACAAAATTAATGGATTCCAATGTATTTCGCATCGGTGATGACAGTCCTCCAAGCAGTCCCCTATTTGACGTCATCATCGCTGCGACATGACGTTATTGTGACAGATATCGGTGATGTTAAGAAATCAGTTAAGCCATATGTTATCGCTATGCTGATAACACTTAGCGCCATCTATTGGCAATAATATAAACTACAATTTTTATTTCTTAATTTTTAAATTAATAATGACGACAAATAATTTTGGCTGGCTCAGACAGGAACAGGAAAACAAAGATTTAGATGGCTGTACACTAGGTTTAGCCATTGAAATAGAAAAGAAGTGAAAAGATTATAGGAAAGTAAGAGAAAAGTTGAAAGGTTCCTATCATGAAGAAGTGTGATAGGGCATTAGTGGCTGTCGCAGACATCCGAAAATTAGACCTTTCTAACGATACCATATTTATAGGATTCGATACAGTGGTTCGTCCGAAAAACGGACTCCAGCCAGCCACGTTTGACTAGGTATAGTGGTTCGACTGAAAAAGGGATATCCAGCCAGAAGCCAGCCAGCCAGCCAAGTTTGACTATTAATGTATATATATATATGATTATGACTATTAATGTATATATATGATTAATCCAACAGATGATGGCACCGTAGCGTAAATTTAAAATTAATTATTAATTTGGCAGTTAATTCAAAAAATAAACAACAGATGATGGCACTGTAGCGTAAATTTAAAATTAATTATTAATTTGGCAGTTAATTCAAAAAATAAACTGCTAGAGGAAGTTTGGCTGTTTAGGATCATTTGTATTCTTTTACTCTCATCTTGAATGACTGTCAGCATATATTATCCTCATAGTCCTAAATAATCATTCATTTATACAGTGGGTGATCGGTTAATGAACATAATTCGTTCTAGGATAATGTTCGTTATCTGAATTGTTCATTAACCAATCATCGATTTACCATAGGTTTTTATGGGAATTTGATTAATTCATTTTGGAGACCCAAAAAAAATAAATAAATAATTATAAATTTCTTATTATGTGGAGACCCAAAAAAGACATAAATAAAAAATTATATAATTTTTTATTTATGTTTATTTATATGTAAGACCCAAAAAAAAAAACAGTAAGAAATTATATAATTTTTTATTTATGTTGGACCCAAAAAAATAAATAAAAAATTCACTACATTTATTTATATGTAATAACAATAATATATATATATACATAATCTTGCTGGAGACCCAAAAAAAAACATAAATAAAAAATTATATAATTTCTTACTACATTTATTTTGTAAGTAACAATAATATATACATACATAATCTTGCATTTTCATTTATATGATTATTGCAATAATATATACATACATAGTCTTGCACTTTCATCTATTATGTTTATTCACAATATATACATACATAGTTTTGCATTTTCATCTGATATGTTTATTTTCCAAATGTCTTTTTTCTCTTCTTCAGGATTTTTTGGAAGTGATTAATAGCATTGTCATTATAGAGATCCCAAGCCTATTGACCTCATCCTGGTATGGGGTGCATTCTAAGACCAAAATGTTGTAAAATCTCTCTCTTACCTTCTATTCTAAGACCAAAAAATTGTAAAATCTCTCTCTTACCTTCTTTAATAATGTTTGATTTGTTTACGTTGTCTTCAAGTTCATTTTAATCAGGAAAAATTACTGTTCTTCAGACGAAAAAATTTCCAAAAAATTGTAAAATCTCTCTCTTACCTTCTTTAATAAATCTTTGACATCAAAATATTGTAAAATCTCTCTCTTACCTTCTTTAATAAATCTTTGATGTTTAAGTTGTCTCCAAGTTCATTTTAATCGGGAAAAACTACTGTTCTCTCATCCGTTAAATCTCTCTCTAACCTTCTTTAATAAATCTTTGATTTGTTTTACGTTTCGAGTTCATTTTAATCGGGAAAAACTACTATTCTTCCATCCTTAAGGTGGTGAGTTCATTTTAATCAGGAAAAACTATTGTTCTTCCATCCTTACCCATAAGGTTCATTTTAATCAGGAAAAACTGCTGTTGTTCCATCTTTAAACTCAAATTCATTTTAATCGGGAAAAATTACTGTTCTTCCATCCTTACCCATATGGTTCATTTTAATCAGGAAAAACTACTGTTCTTCCATCCTTACCCATATTATCTTCTTTAATAAATCTTTGATTTGTACTTTCTTTAATAAATCTTTGATTTGTTTTAAGTTGTCTCCGAGTTCATTTCTAACCTTTAATAAATCTTTGATTTGTTTTACGTTGTCTCCGAGTTCATTTTATGGGAAAAATTACTGTTCTCCCATCCTTACCCATAAGTCCACCGACGTTAGGAAAACTACTATTCTCCCATCTTTACTCATATCTCCACAAACGCACAAGACCTAAGCCTGTCATTCCGTTAGGTTAGTTAAGCTGCCATATCCTCGTGAGATATTTTTATCTGACAGTGGCTACTTACAGAGCTCATCACAGGCTGACCAACACCTATGATGGGGTCAACCAGATAGTTGAAGGATGAAGTTCAATGGACTGGTCCTGGACCCCTTCTGAAAAATTGGAGGAGTGGGCCTGGATCCTCCAGGATGGTAAGCCACAGCTTTACCATGCAGCCATCCTGCTGACCTGTCATTTTGTCAGTCCACGGGTCCCACAGTTTGTTCTGTGAAGTGTTCGTTATCTGAACATAAAAATGTTTTGCATAAGTGTTCATTATCCGATTTGTTCATTATCCAAACAGTTCATTAACTGATCACCCACTGTATTATATTTCCTTAACTTCTTAAGATCTACAAATATACAAAATTCTTTCTCATTTAGAGATGCTTCTCCACAATTATAAGAGTCACAGAATTGAATTTGTAATCATTGTGTGATTCTACATAATGAAAAAACAAAAAATACAAAATTTTTTTGTCGTTATTCATGATTTAAAAATTAAGTAATAAAAATTAAATTATAATTATAGTTTCTCTAAAAAGATAAAATCTGCAGGTGGTGCTATAACTTAATAAGAGTTGCCATTTAATTATCCCATGTATGAGTTATGTCTGTAATCTGAATGTAATAAATAAGAATAAATATAATCTTTTAATAAAAATTAGGTGTGCCAGTCAAATTTTAAAATATTAAAATGTTTTCCTCAACAGAAATAAGGTTGAGAACCACTGAATTAGAGTAATGAAACAACTGATATTTGTTCATATTCAGTTTTTTCATGTGATAATTGGCCTTGCATCATTCCCTTGCCATTACTTCTGAACTCATTCTTTGCCTTCTTTTAGTTGCCATTGCTCAAAACCATACTGCTAAAAATAACCAAATTTTCTCAGTTTTTTAATAATATTATGAAAGAATAATAGAATTTGAATATATATTAATATATTTAGTAATAATATGTATAAAAGTGGAATTTTTTGATAAAAAAATTTGAAAACATTTTTTTTCTGATAATTCACCAATTTCTATCTATTTTTTAAAAATTATTTTGACCCACGAAATACACTCCAAATAAGGATACTATCCAAATAAGAATGAGAGTGCATTCTTATCTCTCCATCCATTCAATAGATTTATCTTCAAGATAATTAGTGACTGATTCAACTCACTCTATACAGTTATTATCAATCTCATGACCATGATCTTTCTTTGTAATGTCTCATCACATAATTAAGTCAATTATACTTTTCTGATCTCTCCCACAGCTCTCTAAAATGTACTGATGAATAATTTTATGTTAGAAGAAACTGTGAGACAAACAGTTTTCTGTTCCCATCGATATGTGCTCCCATCATTGTCATTCATTCTAGAGGCCTCATACTTCTCAACTTATCCTTCTAATCTAATCCTGCTATTTAGCTTACTTGTTTATTGCTATTATATTTATTTGGCACATAATTCTATTCATACCAGAACATGGTTTCAGTGAGGATAAGAAAGACATCTACAAGAGCATACACATTAATCAAAAACATCTTTTATCTCAGCTTCATTCTAATCCACATCCTTCTGTCATCTACACATTTATACTTTTTGTTCTCTCATTCACCAGTATACCCAGTATCACTTCTCTCTTGCTCATTACCTCTTAATCTAGATTATATTTCCATAATATTACTTCTCCCACACTCAAATTTGTATTTGTTTTGAAAGATCTCTCTCAATCAAATATAAGGCATCTGGCTTATACATGCACATATGATTTATAAGCTGTTATTTATTCTCTTTCAATTATTTATTAATATTTTATATATTTAATTTGCATTCATTCTTCTATTATATGCTGTTTGTTCATTATCCAGGCCAAAAGTTGTACTATATTATAACAGTTTGGCTATCAATTCTCTGAGCATTGGAAATCAGATGAATGTTCATGCTGATGATCAGCCAACAGCAATAATCTCATGGAGGAGCTGCCTTCTTAAAGTACCAAATGATCTTGGACATCACATGACTCTTAATTACAGCTATTATAATAAAGTTGGACAATCAACAGTTCCCCTTTTCATTGAATGATGTTGGCCAAAAGAGAGAAATTAATGAGAAAAAAATCATTAAAATGATATTTTATTCAATATTTTATGAAAAAAATTTATTTTTTGATCCATCCCTTAATTATTGATCCAAATATTAGTTCAAATCTCTTTTGGTTATCCCAGCAAAAAATAATAAAAATCTATGAAATTAATTTTAAATAATTGATTAAGTATTTTTAATATAACCTCTAAAATTTTCCCAATCCTTAGTCAGATTTCAAATTATATTTGGCATCAAAATATTTTTAGCCAGTCTTAAACATTCCAAATTTATAAAGTTATAGTTTTATTTTCTGAGAAATTATGGCTGCTAAAACATATACACAGATGTTATCTATTATTATAGAATATATTTTATATTATAGATATTAATAATATTTATCTATATAAAAATTTAAAAATAATATAGATTTTTATATAGATAAATTCGTTATTTTTAGATTTTTATATAGACAAATGCACATTTTGTCTATATATTCTTTTTATTAGAAAATATAGTATATTAGTAACCTTTAACAGATTACATTAAATTCTGTTTAGCATTTTCTTTCATTTTAACATCTATTCACATTCTCAATCTCATCAGTTAGAAATTACATGTTACAGATTGGAAGTCTATCTCCTGACAAACTCTCTCTTATTTTTAGATTTTTATATAGACAAATGCACATTTTGTCTATATATTCTTTTTATTAGAAAATATAGTATATTAGTAACCTTTAACAGATTACATTAAATTCTGTTTAGCATTTTCTTTCATTTTAACATTGTAATCCCTTGTACTTTTTTAATCACATGTGTATAAGTCTAATCAATATAATAACACAATGTGATTATTTTACAATTTTTATTCGGTTTGAATACCAGATTTAAACTTGCACATCTTTGTGCAGTATTATTTTTTGCTTGTGCGGATTTCCTTTGTGCATTTTAGTTTTAATTTTCTATCTTTTTAACTTTGTTTATGAATAATACTTCTGGGAATATTCAGAAAACACTGGAAAATTTTCTTCCAAAACTTCTTTGATACTTCTTAATAAATGAAAATCACTGGCCTTTATTGTTTTACAAAGGAATATTTGGATAAAAAAAAATAAAAAATTAAATTTATTTTATTTTTAAAATATTTGTATAAAATATAGAATCAATATAATAATACAATGTGATTATTTTACAATTTTTATTTGGTTTGAATACCAGATTTAAACTTGCACATCTTCGTGCAGTATTATTTTTTGCTTGTGCGGATTTCCTTTGTGCATTTTAGTTTTAAATTTCTACTATATTTATTAAGAAAATATAAGCATAAAATTTATAAATTTCAATATAAGCAAGAGATAATATAAGAGAAAGAATTTTTTATTACTTCAGTAATATTTTTGATTTATTCTTAATGCCATTCTCACCAGTACTACTGATTTACAAAAAAGAATATTTTTCGTGCATTACAATATTAGGAAAGAATGGCAATTGTTGCTTATCATTCCAACTTACAATAAATAAGTAAGTTGTTTATAGTAGAGAAGTTAAAAAAGAATTATATAAATATAACTTGTAATAAATACTAAAAATTACAAATTTTAGAAATGCTATAAGTTTATAATACTCGAAATCATTATATGTTACAAAAAAATTCAAAAATATGAATATTAATTGCAAAAACTAAAAATCTAAACATTCATAAATAGAAGCATTTCAAATCATGTACATAGCTATACAAATACAGAATGATTGTGTTTATAGCAGAAACTTCATTGTCTGCTATGAAATTGGAAAAATCAAAATAGTGACATAAGAAGCAATAATAGTGCAACCTCTACATACCATGGTTTTATCAACACATTATGTAAATCAATTTTATTTCCAGATTGTACCTAAGATGATAATTCCTTTGTATTAAAGCTCATCTAATTGTCTGTCAATAATTATGAAAGAATATTTGTCATATAAATGTTAATGAATTATTAATTTCATTATTATTATGATTTGCTTGATTTTTAAGTCCATATTTTCATTTCTTTAGATAAAATATTGTTTCATCATTAACTATTGCTTTTATTGACCTTTAATTAATTTTATTATCAAATTTCATTGCTGAGAACAGAACATTTGATTTTAACATTACATCTATGAGAAATCAATTTTTGGTTCATGAATTCTTATTTTACAAGCTTGCTCCAGGAACAAATTAGCTCATAAAGTTGAGAACTATCTGTATAATGTATGTACATATAATATATATATATATGAAAGTTCAACTTGCACACATCATCTCAGCAGGTATTCAATGCAAAATAAGAAATATTGTCAACTGATACATCATAGCCAAGCTCTTGATAGAGTACTTGGATTTCATTTGGACTTGTTAATGGTATGCATGTTTTGACTTCTTGTACAACAAGGTCTGGAGATCTGTTCTGTATTACTTGATCATCTGATCATTTAATGAAAACGTGTTCTAAAGTGCAAAGACTGAAACTAGTGGTTATATTGTATTCTGTTTTTAATGGTCTGTTTGGTTCTCAGTCAGCTAGATTTTTAGATTTCTAAATATGTATCTAATAAAAAGCTCTTCTCTGTTTAAACTGTTATTTTTTAGAGAGAGAGTAGTAGATAATTAGTTTTTTTATTGCTAAATATCCTTAGCTTATCATTTTGAAGTATTTAAATATAATGCTGTATTTTTTGTAAACTAGTTTTAATTTACAAAAGACATAGCATAGTCATTGATAAGTTTGTTGTGCATTTTATAGGTTTAGAGTATGTAAATGAATGAATATAGGTCATGTCCTGATTGGGATTCACTGATTAAGTTCTATTAGCCAGGGAATCGCATAGTCATTGATAAGTTTGTTGTGCATTTTATAGGTATAGAGTATGTAAATGTATGAATATAGGTCATGTCCTGATTGGGATTCACTGATTAAGTTCTATTAGCCAGGGAATCAAATTTAGATACACTCAATAGGCATTATTTAATATTTTAAAATAGGAAGAGGAAAAAGTACTAAATAGTACTTACTCAGTAAATCTCAGCAGAGAGACAATCCACTTTCATGTTGCTACATATGTATGTATATCTGTAAAATGCACAACAAACTTATCAGCAATACTGCCAATAAAAACTGGCTTACAAAAGACATGACACTATATTTCAGATATTCTAAAATAATAATCCAAGAATGTTTAGCAATAAAAACCAGGTGTCTACTATCCCCTGAAAAATGACATTTTAGAGAATAGCATTATATTGAGTACATGTCAAGAAATTAATAACCTAGGTGGATGAGCACCAATCAGACCTTCAAAAAGAAAATACAATACAATTAGTCTCAGTCTTTTCATCTTAGAGACATTTTTGTTAAATGATTGGACATCCAAGTAATTCAGAACACAATTGCATGTAAGCAACTAAATCCTGCACATTATTACATAGTCCAAAAGCAATCATGTAATTAATAAATATGATCCAAGTATTCTATCAAGAAACTGGTTGTAGTAGATCAGTTAAGGAAATGTCTCATTTCATACTGGATACCCACAAAGAAGATACATATTGCATTGAACTTTCTGACTTGCAGTATCTTATTTAAGATATATATATATACATATATATCCTATTTGGTGTTATAATATATTTATCCAATCTCTGAGTTATGTAAATAATCAAGAAAGAAGCTTTTTGCATAACTTGGATTTTGTATAAGTCAGAAAATAATTTTTTAACAAAAATTCTGAATCAAAAACTCCAGGGGCTAGGTGAATTACAGTTATAGTACTTATACAATGTTATGGTACTATACAAGGAGGGACCCAAAAATAACTGGAATCATATTCCTGCACATCGTGTACTTGTAGCACGAGGTTGTGCAGCTAGGGGGCTGTGGGAAGATCTCTCCTGAGTCGGTATGCCAAGTAGCATCAACTGACAATGACGTGTGTTTTCTCTGGCAGTTCTGTGTGTGTGTGTGTGTGTGTGTGTGTCTGTAGTGGCAATCTCTGAGTTATGTAAATAATCAAGAAAGAAGCTTTTTGCATAACTTGGATTTTGTATAAGTCAGAAAATAATTTTTTAACAAAAATTCTGAATCAAAAACTCCAGGGGCTAGGTGAATTACAGTTATAGTACTTATACAATGTTATGGTACTATACAAGGAGGGACCCAAAAATAACTGGAATCATATTCCTGCACATCGTGTACTTGTAGCACGAGGTTGTGCAGCTAGGGGGCTGTGGGAAGATCTCTCCTGAGTCGGTATGCCAAGTAGCATCAACTGATAATGACATGTGTGGTTTCTCTGGCAGTTCTGTGTGTGTGTGTCTGTAGTGCACTCATGACACGAAGAAATGGCAGATTCAGAAATGTTTTGGCAACGCTGTGTAAAGTAGCGTCCCGGTTCTATTAATGTCTTTACATGCCTGAAGAGGATGTGTAGCACATCGAAAACGTTCGCTTGTATTTAAGCTAATAAATTTAGTTTGATACTTTACTGCAAAAAGTGCTGTGTTTTTATTTAAGTAGTCTTAGTTGAAGCAGTTTAATAGTATTGTTAATGGCAGATTCTCACAAACAATGTGCAGCTGTGAAGTTTTGTTTTTTATTTGGCAAGAATGCAGCTGAAACTGTTATGATGATGCAAACAGCTTACAAAGGACATGCTCTCAGTAAAATGCAAGTGTATGAATGGTTTTCTTGGTTTAAAAGGGGGGAAATGGCCATTGAAGATCAGCCCCGTTCCGGTCATCCTTCAAGTGTCCAAACCGAGGACAACATCGCCAAAATCCGTAATCTCATCAGGGAAGATCAATGCAGAACAATCAACCAACTTGAAGACTTATTCAGGTTGTTCTGGAGCTCCATTCAGCGCATTTTGCACAACGATTTGGGAATGCAACAAGTCTGAGGACAACATTGCCAAAATCCGTGATCTCATCAGGGAAAATCAATGCAGAACAATCGACCAACTTGAAGACTTATCCAGGTTGTTCTGGAGCTCCATTCAGCGCATTTTGCACAACGATTTGGGAATGCAACAAGTGGTTGCTAAGTTTGTGCCCAGACTTCACAGACGACTACCTTGACCCACGCGCCCTATTCACCAGATTTGGCTCCCACAAACTTCTTCCTGTTCTGTCGGATGAAATGGGGCTTGAAAGGCAAACATTTTGCTGATGCTGACGAAGTCAAACGCAATGTCATGATGGCGCTAGTAAGTATCAAAGAGGCCGAATTTGCAAGGTGCTTCCTACAATGGAATGAACATTTGGACATGTAGTGCATTAGTACCAATGGAGAGTACTTTGAAGATGATTAAAGTTAAAAAAAAATAAAGTTCATGCTTTTTATCAGGAAATTCCAGTTATTTTTGGGTCCCTCCTTGTATTGTTCCTTGACTGAAAAGAAGGCAATATCACATGGAACATTATCATACCAGTTAGTTGTAATTATCATACCATAATATGATAATTACAACTAACAAACAATATACAAAAATATAAATAAATTAAGTAATATAAAGTTTTAATAATGTAAATTAATATGTTCATGCTTATAATGTACAAATATAGATGTTAGTGGTCTATATTGTAAAAAAATATAAAAAAAAATTATGGAAAATATTTTATATGGTATAATTTAATTTACATAAATCAGGGAGAGACTATTATTAGTATTTTAATATTTTTTTGAAATATATAATAATGATTTCCAGTATTATAAAAATAATGAAACCTTATAGCATTCTCTAAAATTTATAATTTTTAATATTTATTATAGGTTGCATTTTTATAAATCTTTTTTTAACTTATCTGTCAAATGCAGCTTATTTGTTTATTGTAAAATAGAATGACAAACAAATCTGCCTTTCTACCATTGTGATTTATGAAAAATATTCTTTTTGTAAGATGGTTTTCTTTTTGTAAGACTGTTTTTGTCTTACTTTTGTAAGTAAGACAAAAACATTACTGAAGTAATAAAAAAATTCTTTTTTTTTTATTAGTATTGTTTGCTTTGTTCTCTATTTCAATTTTGCATCAGGAATACATCATGAAATATATTAATTTTTAATGCTTTATTTTTATGATTATTTTAATGATAGATACTGATAATCAGAAAGTATCAACACAAAGAAAGAAACTGGCTTTTCAAAATAATTCTCAAATCAAGTAAGAATGTATTTCAAATATTGTAGCATAGTTAAAATATGTTAAAAATTTCATATTCTAATTTAATAATTTTTGCTCATCATATAAATAAAACTTTTTCAAATTTAATATGTAGGGTATTCCTAAAAGGTCTGTCTAAATTTAAATTGTAGATGTTATTCATGAAAACAAAACAAAAAGTCTATATAATTATGAGTCTAAAAATGTTTCTTTAACATACTCAAATACACACTAATTAGGGGATTAGCCTTTCAATTCAAACAAAATATTACAGCCAAATCTTCCCTAGTGGCATAAGTCTGAATTAAATTTTTCTAATGATGAATTTTTGAATCAATACTATGGTGCCACCATCTATTGAGTTAATAATTAATTGAATTAAATTTAGAATTTTGCACTAAGGTGGTGCCATCTATTAATTAAGAATTATACTATAATTTTTAAATTAATTTTCCCAAAATAAAATTTTGCCAGCACCAAAATCGAACCGGGGTCTTTGAGATAGTGCCTCAACATCTTACCAGTTAGACTATGGCAGCCTACCCCAGAATTCCATTTTGGGAAGCTTATATAATGATTACTATGGAGAGTTTATTGGACAAGCCTGAAACTAGTGCTCCCAGGTGGGAGCACTGTCAGGGAAGCCTGTAGCTATTATATAGCCACAGGCCCTCTTGGCAAACCTTTTCAAGATAACACAGGATGCGAAATCATATAATTTATTTAAAGATTTAATAGTCTTATGATAGTAAATTATAGCTGTAGTAAATTATGGTTTGCAATTAATTGAAACAAAATAAACTGTATATAAATCACAATATTGAGTATTCTATTGGGATAGATTATGAATAGCCAGAAATAACTCATGATTTTGTTCTCTTGTGAATTTTTTTACATGGTTTAATGCTGCTTTCTATCCAATGGATACTAAGTGCACCCAATGGGTGCACTTATATACTGTGCATCCACCTCTTTGATGGAAGCACAGCATTTTTCCATCAACACTATCTGGCTAACCTTTTATGGTGTTACTTATATAACCTATACTTTTACATGCAGCATTATCTTGAAAAGGAACTATTTCTGGATCCACATTTATATAGACTTTTTGCTTTGTTTGGATGAATAGCATCTGTGATTTAAATTTGACCAGACTTTTTAGGAATACCATGTAGAAAATTCTGTTACAAGACAAAAAGTAAATATTTTCCTAAAACTATATCTTTTCTGTTTTCCTTTTAACTTCATTATGAAAAAGTTGGCAAAATTTATTTTAAGAAAATATTTTGTTTTCAATAAAACTAGTTATAACTAAAAAATTTATAATACCACTAAAAAATATGCATACATTAAATATCTTAATCAATGCTTTCAGATATAAAAATAAAAATATCTTAAATTTTTTTTTAAAAACAAGTATTTCCCTGTTTATATAAATAATGGGAACTAAGAATTTTATGTAAACTGAATTTTATTTAAGTCAAAAAATAATTTTTTAACAAAAATTCTAACAAATATATGAATTAAAAAAAAGTCAAGTTTATTTTATTTTAAAGACATTTCCCAGGGCTGGATGGAGTTTGATGATTGCATTATTTATATTTTCATGAGTTTATAACATGATATTAATCAAGAACTTTAAAACCATCCTGTTACAGTCATAAAAATGCACACAAAAAACAAAGGTCTAAACAGGATAAATACTTTATTAACAGAAGATTACAGCTGAGATTGACCTACTGATCAGGTCAAAAGCGTTTCTGTTAATAAAGTATTTATCCTGTTTACAGCTTTGTTTTTTGTGTGCATTTTTATGATATTAATCTATAACTGAAAGGAAGTATAAGTACTGTATGGAACAATATCATATCAGTAATGTGATATGTGCATAATAATAGTAATATATACATTTTTTTTAATCATATGAATGCATTTGAATATGTAATCTTTTTTAAAAAAAATACAAAACAAATGAATTATTACAATGTTGGAATACTTATGCTTCATTAATTGAAATTTTTCTAGTTTGATAATCTTTTGTGTTTCTATTTATCTAAAGAGACTGTCTTAATTTTTAAAAACTTTTCAGTTTTTAAAATTTTCTATTCAATCTAATGTTATTTTAATTTTTGTATTTTTGTTAATGCTCTGTTAATCCGTGTATTCCGCTGATGTTGACTAAGTTTTTAGTTGAAAATGTTTTGAATTACAAATATTAAAATTCTACTGCTAAATAGTGCTGTGTTTGTTTATTTTCATTTTGAATAAAGTTTGAATTATATGTTTATTTTCATTTTGATTAACATCCATGGAGGAGAAATTTGATATAATAAAAAGATATTATAAAAAAGAAAAATGATAGAAAATACTAGTTATTTTGGTGTTAATCATTCAACTATTGCAACAATTATTACAGATAAAGAACAAATTATAGAACATGTTAAAATCTCTGTATCAAATGAAATTGACAATTATTACTAAGAAAAGAAGTATGGTAATGGATGAAATAGAAAAACTTAATTTTGTGGTTGAAAGATCAGAATCAGAAATGCATGCCAGTATCTCTTAAGTTAATTCAAGAAGAGTTTCTATAATGAACAAATAGCTATAATGATATTAAAAATAAAATTGGTGAAGGCTCTGGTGATAGAAAATTTATTGGTAGTCATAGTTGGTTTATGAGATTTAAAGCTAGAAATAATAATGTTAAGGTGAATGATGAGGCTGCCAGTGCAGATGATAATGCCACAAAAAAGTTTCCTGGAGACTTTGACAGAGATAATTTCTAAGGGAGCTTATGATGCACAAGAAATTTTCAATGTAGATGAAACAGATTTATATTAGAAAAAGATGCCTGAGAGAACATAATATTGCCAAAGAAGAGAAGAGAATGCCTAGGTTTAAGATATCTAAATATAGATTAATGTTTTTATTGGGTGGTAATGCAGCTGGTGACTGAAAATTTAAACTTTTGATAGTTTACCATTAAGAAAATCCAAGAGCCTTCAAAGAATAAAAGAAGCTTCTCTTCCAGTATATTAGAAGTCTAATGCAAAAAGTTAGGTGACTGAGTTAATTTTTAAAGATTGGTTTTTAAAATAATTTGCTTCAAAAGTAGCAAGATATTTCCTTTCAATATTTTGTTGATTTTGTTGACAATGCTCCTAGGCATCCTCCTTTTCTAGATAATCTTCATCCTAATATCAAAATCTTTTTTTTTTTCCTTATCAAATACATCATTTCTCATCTTGCTTATGGATTAAGATATTATTGCAACATTTAAGGTATATTATCTTACCAAAACATTTAGACAGGCTGTTAAGGAAACAGAAGGAGATATTGAGATAATATCAAAGCAATTTTGGAAAAATATAATATTTTAAAAGCTTTAAAGAACATTGATAGTGCCTGGAAAGAAATTAAAAAAACACATATGAAATGTATATGGAAAAATCTATGCCCACAATTTACATCTGACTTCAAATAATCTGAATAGATAATCTTCATCCTAATATCAAAATCTTTTTTTTTTCCTTATCAAATACATCATTTCTCATCTTGCCTATGGATTAAGATATTATTGCAACATTTAAGGTATATTATCTTACCAAAACATTTAGACAGGCTGTTAAAGAAACAGAAGGAGATATTGAGATAATATCAAAGCAATTTTGGAGAAATATAATATTTTAAAAGCTTTAAAGAACATTGATAGTGCCTGGAAAGAAATTAAAAAAACACATATGAAATGTATATGGAAAAATCTATGCCCACAATTTACATCTGACTTCAAATAATCTGATTAAAGCATGGAAGCAGTGACCAATTTCTTAGTGAAGATCAGTAAACAATTGAATTTAGGAAGAGATGAGGATGATGATCAGGAATTTCTTGATAGTCATAAAAAAGGGCTCATTAACTAAGAATTAATGGAACTGAATTCAGAACTACAAAAAGAGGAAATCATTCAAGTAGAAGAGACAAATGAACTACTGAAAAGGTTCAATTTCAAGGATATGGCTAAAGCTTTTAGACTCATCAAGGAAGCATTAGCTGTATTCATAAAAACAAGATCCTGATGTTGAACATTTTTTCAAGGTTTTTGCAGATATTCATGACATTCTCACTTGCTACAATGTAATATATCAGGAGAAAAAGAAAATTATTCTCCTGATATATTACCTGTTATTTTCTTTTTCTTCATTTATAGGTACTGTTTTTCAAGAAAGCAGTATCTACATCATATATTATTTCTAAAAAGATATTTCTAGATACTGAGGAATGTCTTCCTTAGATCCTGATGAACTTCAACCTTCAACCTCATTTTCGTTTTCCAATTAAATATCAATCACTTTTATTAATCATCTTTTTTATCTATAAGGAACATATTCTCAATTGCAAACTTATTTTAAACATATTTTAAATCTTATTTTTCATAAGATTAACACACAAAAAAATTGAATGGTATTCTTATGAAAAATATAAATACTAAATATTGAAATAAATATTTTCATATTATCTACAATAATTTGTTTTCAGAATTTTATAGCTCATTGTAGAAAAAATTCAATTTTTTATTTAAAATTTCAAAAATATATCAGAACTAGAATTGTTTTCATATAATAGACTAAACAAAAAAAATGATGAAAAAATCCAAATTCTATTCAAAACAACTTTTGTAAAAAAATAATTTAAAAAAAATTTTGGCAACTAAAAAATTTAAGAACCATCATTGGAGATGCATATTTTCAGCCACTAAGCACAAAAATAAATCCATAATATTTATATTAATTAAATCAGGATTGAATTTTTTTTTTTAATATTTCTATATGAAAAAAACCTATCCAGAAGTAATCAATTGGTAACAATGAAGAGATAAGAAATGAACGTTATCTAAACCTTTATCTCCTCTCACCACTTCTATTAGTGAGCTTTCCCCCTCTCCATTGTCACCAGATGACAGCTGTATGCATTTTGATTTTAAATTAAAAAATGTGTATGTCATAATATGTATTTATATACTGTATATATAAGTAATATGAGGCCCCTAGAACCATAAGAAATACAAAAAATTTGTTGTTAATAATTTATTCTCAAATTACCCCTTTAAAAATCAAATTGTGGGGCATGTGCCCCAAGTTGGGAACCATGGGTGTAAAGTCTGCACAGTCTGCAGTTTGGAGGCACAGCATTGAAGGCAATTATGAATAATCCTTCAAACAAATGTTTAGAATATATCTAACTATAAAGAAGTTTGTCTACTTGATTTTTGTGGACTTCAATAAAATACTTACTGGATTTAATTAACATCTTTCTGCAAACTGATTGGTTCTTCCTATTCCTTTTTGATGCTGTGTACTACCAGTCTCTTGAAATTACTTTACCAATATCAGATAGTAAAGTAATTTCAAGATAACTGAAGGTGAATCTTTTCCATACTGAATTTTGTAATGACACTGCATTGTAATAATGGATTTTGCTTCAAAAAACCAAAGTATGCATATTATTTTCTCTTGAGCATTTCCATTTTGTAGATAATGTCATATTATCTCCAAGACATCAATGAAGCAAATATAGCACTGCCAAATAAAACTTTTTGAGTTACACTTTCATATTTGTAAGCAATTTTATTTTGTTTTATGGTTTGAAAATTATAGGCCATTGAAACCTTAACCTGCATATTAAAACAATATTATATATTACAACAATTTCATGGAAAAATTTTGCAGTTTTTCATCAGAGGGCATTAAATTCTTGAATGCATTGTTCATTTTAGGCAGTGAGACAACAATTTGGTCCTAACATTTATTTGTTTGATAAACATATTAATTTAGTATAAACTATAGTGGCATTCTGCAGGTTAAACATAAGACTAAAAGTTATATGTAATGGACTGAATTATGCTAATAGTATTAAACTTAAATTTCTCATTGTGTCTAAGAATAACTCCAATCTTACTAAAGAGCAATAAAAAAGATGGTATTGATTTATATAATGTAAACAATATGAGATAATAATATCTTATAAAATAATCAAAATTATATATTTTTAAGCTAAAATATAAATTAATTAATTACACTGAATACTGATTTTGATTAAAAACCTAGCTTTGCAATTATGTTATATTTCCTAAAAATATATTTTATATTAATTATCATATATGATAAATTAGGAATGCTTTTATAAACGATAGAATATAAATAATTATGAGAATACTTACAATAACTAATATATAATAATTTGGAATCAAACTATCAGAATTTGGCACATCTTGCTTCAAGATAGGTTCCTCATTATTTTCTTGAGTTTTAACATTTCTTTGAGACTCTATAGATAGTGATTTTGTTAACAATTCATCAGCAGTAAAATAGTAATCTTTTTGAGGGTTAACTTCCATCAACTGTCGATTAAAAATGACATGTCGGCATTCTATTAAACAAAAGAATTCATATAATTATATATTAATTTTCAGAATACATTTGCAAAATTTTAATATAGGCCTATATAAATCTATAATAATGAGAAATTTATTTAAGGTTTAATTTTAATATAATACAGTGGTGCCTCGCAATTCGACGTCCCGCAATTTGTTGGTTTTGCAATTCGACATTTGAGTTTCGCGGGATGGCACATGCGCATGCATGGAATTGTGTGATATCATTTGCTATTTGTCAGTTTTTTTGAGTAAAAATATAAATTAAATTTTATTAAGATTGAATATTTAATTCTAGATTAGATCAAGAAAATAATCCACAGAGTTGTAATAATCAGTCTTCTTTATCAAATGAAAATGGGAATATTAGAATTAAAAATGAAAAAGAAGAAAACTATAGAAATATAAATTGCATAAATGATCTTCCACTTTCAATTAAGTTAGAAGTTAATAATGATATAGAGAAAGTTGAGGTAAGAATTTTATATATCATTCTGTATCATTAATGTTTAATATATGCAGTAAAGTCTTGATACAGCAAATTTTATAACATATACTATATTTAAAATTATTGACTCACTTGATTTTTTATTAATTTTCCTATATAAGATAATGTATAACTATTTCAAAATAATATATGCCTAGTTTTTGTTTTACATGCTCTCTGTTTATATTTTCTTGGACATACATGTTTGAAAAATATATTCCATTTCAGAGATGGGTGAAAATTTTTATAGATATGTAATTTGAAAAAAATCAAAAATTTACAATTTGCTTTACAGATGATAAAGCTTGTATTATAATCACAAGATAGTTTAAAAATTTGTAAATGTATTGGTTTCTACATAAAAATTACAAAATAGACAAATTGAGCAATAACAACTCAAGTAGTATGCCTATAGAGTAAAGCTTCAGATATGATTAGTATCTAAAAAAGCATCAAACCAAAAAATAACAATGATTTGATATTGCTGCTTTATTATTTTTTTGTAGCATGAGACAATACATTTAGTCACGGCACTGTTATGTGTTAATACATATTTTCACCTCTTTTTATGTTTTTACCTCATTTTTTCTTAGTAGCTCTACACTTTATTATTTTTTTTGTAGCATGAGACAATACATTTAGTCACGGCACTGTTATGTATATGGTAGCTCGTTAATACATATTTTCACCTCTTTTTATGTTTTTACCTCATTTTTTCTTAGTAGCTCTACCATATTTTACGTGGGGTGATTAATAGTAGCCATAAAGAGTTGCCAATGTAGCTAGATTGAGGGCAAACTCCAATAGAGTATAACTTATAATGACACATGATTTCAAATGAGATTTGACTGATGGCACATAATTTCAAATGGGATAGATAAATGTGATCTATATGAATGTGAGAAATTTTCTGGAATGATCTTCATTGAAATGCATATTAATATGTACTCATTTTGTGCATTTTAATTTTATATGGTGATTTAAGAACCATCTAATGTATAACTACAATAATTAGGAGTACTTCACTGTACATTAATTTGTATTTTCATTTTACTTCTATATTAAATATAGATTTCAGAAATCCTAATGATATATTTTTAATTTTAAATTTAGTAATGAACACTTATAATATGTAAAATCAAAATAAAACAATGCTAGTAATATTCTAAAATAAAATGTCAACTATCATCCTTAAATATAGATTTAATATGCAGAAAAGTGATATAATAATACTGTTTTCTTTCTCTGCATTTTAATAATTATAGTTGTTACAGAAGAGCCCATTTATATTTTGTAATCATTTGATTCATTTAATTTGATTCTAGTATTCTTGTGAAATACTTTTCGAAAAGT
This sequence comes from Olivierus martensii, assembly GCA_000484575.1. NCBI lineage: Eukaryota > Metazoa > Arthropoda > Arachnida > Scorpiones > Buthidae > Olivierus > Olivierus martensii. Next base: position 46,332 of record AYEL01088593.1, read on the forward strand.
TTATTCTTTCTTTTGTAAATATGAATGATTCAGCCAATATACAATATTTAAAAAATCAAGAATCAATTAGATGGCACCATACAACTCTATGCCAGCTTCCTCCACAGTTTTTTTTTTTTTTCATATAAGTGCACTTCTTATCTGTACTCTCAATTCTATACAGTATATCCTCTGATATATTAATTAATATATAATTCTTCCTTTATCAACAATTTATAAGAAGTTTTCCTTTTTTCACACTATCAGAGAACTTCTATGATCAAGGTGTGTATGTTCAATTTTCCGATGTGGTTAGTCATATAGGGAAAGAATATGTGAATTTTGAGGAAGAACTAAGTATCAGTATCATATTTTGTATTCTATACCAGATTTATATATTGTTGGATAATATTTATCTAACCATCATAACTTCTACTAAAATACAAGATTTAGTCAATAAAAAATTATTATATTTAATTTAATATATATTTATCAAATGACTACAACTAAATATAAAAATAGAAAGTATCCTTCTTCTATTATAATTGATTTATTTTTTATGCCAAAATCAAATTCTGATTTTGTTAAGTTTTCTATAAGAATAAAATATCTGAACAGAATTTTATTTTAATCTTATTAACTTCTTGAATGCCAACTATTTAAAATCTAATTAATATGCAAAAAAATATGAAAATTAAAATTGTGAAATCTTCCTTAATTTTCATTGAAATCTTTTGAAATTTTCAAAATTTATTTCAATTTTTGCTATCTTTCTAACAATATAAGCATTTTTTTGAAATTTTATTTTCTTATAACTTTTCTTTCCATTTATTAGATTAGTGAAAACAAAATTTTTTTTATATGAAATCTTAGCAAACCAATGATATGATTGCTATTTTTAGATAGCAACATGTCCTCTGAACAAAATAACCATGAATGAAGAAATTCTGTTGAAATTTTCAGAAATTATTTATAAAAACCAAGTTACATAACTTTTAATTGAAGATTTTTTTTGAGAGAGATTTTTTTAAATGAATATACATCATATAATTATTAAAAAATTACATGACTTCATTGAAATATTGTCATTTTTATAATATTTAATATTTATTAATTTGTTATTACTTCATTTACACAATTTTTAGCAGTACTTTTTATAAATTTTTTTACTTATATCAAAAATCCTAACATATATTAATGATCTCATCTCATATATAAACAGTTATAATATATTTAAAGTTCTTCTAATTGGATTGCAGATGGTTTATTGTAGCAACCCACCCAATACCACTTGCTGCAAGATAAAGTAGCTTTGCTGCAATTTCCCAGGAAGCAAATGGCTCCTGTAAAGCAGTAAAAATGCCATTCCTACTTAAATGGTGATAGGGTGTTTATGTAATATATTAAACTCAAGCATTAATCTAAATAGAAATAATTTTAGGGGTGTTTATGTTTTGTTTTTCATTATTTTCTTTTAAATTTCAGTGAAATTGAAACAAAAAATAAATGATTAAGTATAATTAATAAAAATTCAACAGCTCAATAAAGTGAAAAAGAACTCAAAAATAAATTTTTTATTACCGTAGAACTTTCGGCTTAAGTAAGCCAACTAAGTGGTTGATTTTTTAGAATAAATCATTAGAATACATTTAAAATTTGAAAAATAAATAAATACAAAATAAAAACAAATAAGAATAAATTACATAAGAAGTATATGCATTGTATTATATAAATTAAATTCTATTCTTCTTAATAGTCTATTTATATGTATTTATATAACCAAATAAGTGAGACTTCTAAACTTCATTAAATTATTGCTGTGCAGTGGAAAACCATGGTACTGGGATTATCTCAGGAGTGTTATCATTTATAACATGCATTTTCTTTGAATATTTTATAATCTCGGGTTTCTGCCCATTTAATCTCACATACATTTTTTACTGTTCGTACGATTTTAGTTTCATTCCATCTGATGTCAATATTTTAATTGTAAAATGCTTTCACAAGCACTGTGTTAAATTTCCCTTTTTCTATATCCTTTTTGTGTTCTAATAATTTGATTTTAAGAGATTGTATAGTACTACCTATGTAAACTTCCTGCCTGCTTATATCATTGTTATATAGCGGAATGATATAAACTTCAGCTTTCAATCCCGGTTCTAGTTTCGATTTATTGTTTTAATTATATCAAAAGTTGTAGTTCTTACATATGGAAGTTTTATATTATGCTTATTCAAAGCTTTTCTAATCGGTTCCAAGTTATAATCATAGTTTACCGGTGTTATATACGTCGCACTCATTGCCTCGGCTGGTGGATGTGTATCATTATCAACAGTACTATAAATATCTGTGTTTGTCGTATGACGTTGTATATTGTTGTAAATATGACGAATAAAAGATGTGTTATATCCATGTGTTTGTGTTTGTTGTACTATTTTATTAAATTCAATTAAATTTGAAAGCAGCAACCTTATATTTAAATGGATCCGATGACCATTGAGGTATGAACATTGGTGCATAAGAAGGTTTTCTGTAAACAGTGGTTGTGTAGTAGCAACCATCCTTCATTATATCTACATCTAAAAAATGTACATTCGAATGCGATTTTTGTTCGATGGTAAGAGCTAAACCAAGAGCCTTGTTGATTAAGCTTTCTATTATAGGTTGCTCCATGTTATTTTTATTAACTATAATAAATGCATCATCGACATACTGACAGTAATTTGACATTCATAAGCAAGGGGAGAACAGCATTTTCTTTATATCTTAAGACTAGTTCCACCATAACTCCTGCCATGGGGCCACCAATAGGCAAGCTAACCGTTTGTTTAAAGAACTCATTTTTGTATATGAAGAAGGAGTTATAAGATATTAAATGACATAACTCGCAGATTATATTTGGTGATATATGGCAGTAATTCGACATACTGACAGTAATTTGACATTCATAAGCAAGGGGAGAACAGCATTTTCTTTATATCTTAAGACTAGTTCCACCATAACTCCTGCCATGGGGCCACCAATAGGCAAGCTAACCGTTTGTTTAAAGAACTCATATTTGTATATGAAGAAGGAGTTATAAGATATTAAATGACATAACTCGCAGATTATATTTCGTGATATTTGGTGACCTTGTGTGTTCTCCAACATAAATCTATAAAGAATTAAGCAAGCTGGTGTTACCTCTATAGATGGGTACAGTTTTTCATAATTAGCAACTATCATATCATTCTGCTGAATTTGATGCTGCCTTAATTTATCCAAGAATTCAACTGACAATTGTACAACATATTTGTAGCCTTTCATTTTAACTAAACACCATTGTGCTAATTTTCTTTCAAGGTTTGTCAGCGAGGATTTCAGTTTATCTACCATAGGTCTTATGCTTATAGGTTGTTTATGTACTTTGATGTAAGCAAACAATGGTGGACATATCGGATTATTCACTGGCTTCACTTTCCAAACTTGAGAAAAATCCAGTTAAAATGAAAGGCTACAAATATGTTGTACAATCGTCAGTTGAATTCTTGGGTAAATTAAGGCAGCATCAAATTCAGCAGAATGATATCATGATAGACGCTGATTATGATAAACTGTACCCATCTATAGAGGTAACACCAGCTTGCTTAATACTTTATAGATTTATGTTGGAGAACACACAAGATCACCAAATATAATCCGCGAGTTATGTCATTTAATATCTTATAACTCCTCCTTCACGTACAAAAATAAGTTCTTTAAACAAATGGTTGGCGTGCCTATTGGCGGCCCCATGGCAAGAGTTATAGCGGAACTAGTCTTAAGATATAAAGAAAATGCTGTTCTCTTCTTGCTTATGAATGTCAAATTACT
>AYEL01088597.1:0-16626 GCA_000484575.1 Olivierus martensii
ATTTTTTTTATTATGGGGAGGCTCTTGATACCCTATCCTTTTGGGTTTTGCCAATGTATCTTGTTAATAAATAAAATAAATTTATAAATAAACGTTTTATTTATCATAAGCAAATAAAAATACAATATTTAATATCTTATCAGTAACGACAATATTGATTTTAAAAAATTGTTTAGAAGTGTAAAAATAAATTCTATATAAATCAGTAGCAATACTATAAGTTATTCTCCCCTTTTTAAAAACCGTTCCTCCCTATTATTGATAATTGTACAGTCCCGCGTATTGATATCTTTTGCTAATCCAGTGAATAGACCGGCATAGCTTCCACAGTGGTACATTCTTAACTTGTCGTCGACTATAGGTTGTTCCATCATGATTTTCGTTAGAAATGTTTATGAACAGCTATTCACTATAGCTGACATTGTGATTATTTATTCATATTCCTATTTAAATGCCTATTAGTCAAATTAAGACATGTGAAAAGAAATGCACATTGCAGATGGCTATTATTGGAAATGAGCAATGTTATCAACCTGATAATTCAAAGGATTTTACATAATACATTTTCTGTGGTATATATATATATTTTTTTTTTTACAGGTGAAATATCATGATAAATTAAAGACTATTCTTCTAAATATATCTTAAAAAGTTCAAAATCTACAATTTGTTGTGTAAAGATTCATCCCAAAAAAAAAAAAAATACAGTCAGACCTTGTTATATGGTCACCCTCTTATATGGTCACTTTTGGAAAGTCCCTGCCAACTTAATAGGAATTCTGTGTATTTTGTTATCACTTATATAGTCAGGCATTAAACGTACGATTGCTTATATGGTCACTTTGACTTCACCCGAAGCAATCAAGCACGTCGCGCCACTGATTCCAACGTGCTCGATCATCTGCCTGATCCGACTATATAAACGTGCATCAGACAGATGATGCCGTGCTACCTGATGCGACGTGACAACTCTCGACAGTCAATTTAAGGTCGGTTCCCACTAGAGTCCGTTTCCGTCCGGGAGTCTGCGCAATAAAGACCTTACTGAACTGTGCAAACTCAGCGCCTACGGACGGAGACACCGAGTTTGTGCAGTTCAGTAAGGACTTTATTGTGCAGACTCCCGAATGGAAACAGACTCTAGTGGGAACTGACCTTAAGAATTTTAGGCGCGACTCTTGATCGCTTTGAGGCAATTAACATAGCAGTATCAAGTTTCTGACGAAGAGCATTCATTTCACTCATAATTTATTTTACAATATAAGTGATAAATATGAAAATAGAAATTAAAAATTTGTTGTTCAATAGCTTACTTGTTTTAATAAAATTTTTTGTTGTTTTCTCAAACATTTTATCTGCAAAACATTTTTTTATAATGTACCGGAATATTGTCAGGACGCTAAGACATTATTTACCGAAAGAGGGTGGTAAAAATTGTACGATTTTACTAACTACAGTATAATTGTTTCTTCGTTTTTCAAAACATGCAATCACTAAAATATTTTAGTAAATAAATAGTGAAAAGTAAAAAAATTTAAATATTTAACAAATTAATTTTTTATCTTCAGATCTGTAAATTTTTAAAAAGAGAAATATATGTAAAGGTTGCTGTTTGCCATCAATCAACAAATTACAGTAATCATATAGTTCGAAAAATAAACAGTAATTAAAATAAACTAGAAATTACCTGCTCATATAAATGAGCGAAAATATACTATTGTGATTTAATCTAATAATACTTTATATAACAACATATTGTATAATAATAGCTTATCTTGCAAATTTATTTACTATATATTTTATAATTTATCTTGCAAATTTATTTACTATATATTTTATTAAGCATTAGTTCAAATGTGTAGTAATTTTGTTAATAAATAGAAATGCCATAAATATAATAATGGGCCCCCATGGGCCCGTGGTGACAATTTGTATTGGGAGCCCACGGCGCCCGGGAATTGTCCCCATGCGCCCGTGTATTTGGGATGTCCATTTGGGTGTTGTTTGTATTTGGGACATCCATGGTGTATTTGAGAATTGTCCCCATGGGCCCCACAGGACCCACAGGCCTCCCTTCATGGGTGAGGCTGCACCCATGGAATGGGTAGTTTACAACATGATGAATAGTTATAATTTCTTTGTGTGATAAAATATAAGCAAATTTCATGGCTATGTAATACATCACCATCGTAATTATGGATATAGAACAGGCTTAACAATTTCTTTGTGTGATAAAATATAAACAAATTTCATTTTAGATATGTATTTCTTTGTGTGATAAAATATAAGCAAATTTCATTTGAGATATGTAATAGTGTGATAAAATATAAGCAAATTTCATTTGAGATATGTAATATATCACTTATGTGATAAAATATAAGCAAATTTCATTTGAGATATGTAATATATCACCCTATCTAATATATCAAATTTCATTTCAGATATGTAATATATCACTATATCACTATATATATGTAATATATCACTCGTAATTATGGATACAGAACAGATTAAACTGCAAATTCAACATAAAATTTCCTTTAAAATAAAACATCCATTGCTGATTATGATATAAAGATACTGATTGAAGACAAATTGATACTGAACAGTATCTTTTATCATAATCAGTAATAATTCTTTTAGCTAAGTAATTCTGTAAAAATTTAATAATAGTAATGCAGGTAAGTTATCTCTTGCCCCTTACTTTGACACTTAGTGCCATCTAATGGTATTTATTGTCATAAAATAAAAATTGGGCCCCTAGGGCCCTAAAAAAATGGCCAAATAAAAAAAGACCTGTTGTCTCAGACATCCGAAAATTAGACCTTTCTAACGATACCATATTTATAGAAAGGTAGAGTGGTCGACCGAAAAAAGGACATCCTGTCAGCAGCCTCATTTGACTATTAATTTCTATGATCACTTCATATTATATGCTTTTTTAATTATATTTTGCAAAAGAATCTATAAAGATCGATTTATTTATTTATGTAATTTTAAGAAACTTTTTAATTCTTTGAGACAAAATATCGATTAAAACAACAAAATTTTTCCGTTCCAGTTGTATTGTCTTAATCGTATTTCACTGTAAATAAAATTCCATTGCTTTAATTAAGTTTTTCTTATCCCCGGATATATGGTCACACTGGATATAAGGTCAGTTTTTCCAAGTCTGCTGAAGTGACCATATAATGTGGTCTGATTGTATATGCATATAGAAAAATGCCTAGAATTCCTTTGAAAAATTAATTCATATTAAAAGAAAATAGTATAGATTGATAGATTAAGAAGTCTTGATATGAAAATAATAATATTACAGGAAACTACTTGCTTTAAACCAATTATAAGACAAACAGCTCTACTAGCAAGTATAAAGTTATTTATTATGGTATAACGTTTTCGGATCTTTTCTCGATCCCTCTTAGTACCATTTGTTCACTTATAAACCATATTTAAGAGAACATTATAAAATAGAAGATACATTTTTCAAACAAGCGATAACAGAACGGTTTACATATCAGAACGTTAGAACATTATAACATCATTCGAACATTACACAAGTTAAATATATATTTCGGTACATTAGAACAATATATAAATATCATCTAGCTCACACACACAATATATATATATAAGGGAATTTTTTATAAACTTATTAAACTATTATTAACTTATTATTAATGAATTACATAATGTTAACGAAACATAACAGATTTACATATATTAACCTTTAGGAGGTAACCTTACTAGGAACATACTTATAACATTCAAAAAATATATAACAAGGTAACAGAATAAACCATGTCCTAATTTAGTCCTTTAGTGTCTATAACGTCACTTTTTTAACATGGCAAGAATGAAACTCCATTTACAATAGTGTTTCCTTCATGAGAGAGTAATTACAGTTCATTATAGCACTCATAATAGATGTTTCGCACACCACTTCTATGAATCGGGGCATTGTAGAGGGGTACTATCGTTAATGATATCTTGTGTGTGACAGAGTCTACGCTCTATCTCCATGGCCTCTTTGGTAGTCAGCCCTCTAGTATCAGTGGTAGCTTTTAAGAGCTCTACACTATTCCAGTCTATGGTAATGTTTTGTTCATATGCTTTCATAGCTAGAGCAGTAGTTAGTTTCCCTGCAGCAATATCGTCTTTGTTCCTTTATCCTTTTTGATAAGTTTCTTGTTGTGCTACCTATGTAATATCGGGTACAGTTATCATCTTTGAAAGTTACAGGGATAGAGTACACCCCTGCTTTCCTACACATAGGGACCTCATCTTTCCCGTTTCTAAGGCAGCTAAACAGCATTAGACCTCTCTTCCAAGCTATCTTGTGGTTCTTAGGCCGCACAGTTTTATTCAAAATCTTGTACAAATCAATATCATATGTTATACTACTATATGGTAGGGCATCTATCGCTGATTGAACAGATGGGGATGTATGCTTGGGACCCATTATAGATACCGAGATTTTCGACCATAGGCCATTCAAGACTTTGTAATTATAGCCATGTTTATGCCCCTGCGAAAAAATAAAGTCAAGTTCTTTTTTCCTATCAGACCATTTCGTTACGTGTGTGTAAGCCCTGATAAACATCATCCTAAATGCTGCAAGTTTATAGACCATGGGGTCACTGGACCATGAAGGTATGAGCACGGGGCAGTACGTGGGCTTACGGTATACCTTCGTTACGTATTCCCCTTTTTCTGTATGTACGTTAACATCTAAGAAATGGAAGGTAGTGCTAGAATTCTGCTCTTCTTTTAACTTTAGTCCTAAAGAATCATCACTAAGCTTACTTATGAGGTCTTGTTGTTTAGGTGCCCCACTCCATACCACGCAAATATCATCTACGTACCGTAAATAAATTTTAAGGTGAGATTCAAAGGATTCTAGAATGATAGATTCCTTGTACCTCACTACTAGCTCTGCCATTAAGCCAGCAATAGGTCCCCCTATACTACACTACTAGGACAGTACTATCTACAAACTACTGGTGTACCTATAGGGGGGACCTATTGCTGGCTTAATGGCAGAGCTAGTAGTGAGGTACAAGGAATCTATCATTCTAGAATCCTTTGAATCTCACCTTAAAATTTATTTACGGTACGTAGATGATATTTGCGTGGTATGGAGTGGGGCACCTAAACAACAAGACCTCATAAGTAAGCTTAGTGATGATTCTTTAGGACTAAAGTTAAAAGAAGAGCAGAATTCTAGCACTACCTTCCATTTCTTAGATGTTAACGTACATACAGAAAAAGGGGAATACGTAACGAAGGTATACCGTAAGCCCACGTACTGCCCCGTGCTCATACCTTCATGGTCCAGTGACCCCATGGTCTATAAACTTGCAGCATTTAGGATGATGTTTATCAGGGCTTACACACACGTAACGAAATGGTCTGATAGGAAAAAAGAACTTGACTTTATTTTTTCGCAGGGGCATAAACATGGCTATAATTACAAAGTCTTGAATGGCCTATGGTCGAAAATCTCGGTATCTATAATGGGTCCCAAGCATACATCCCCATCTGTTCAATCAGCGATAGATGCCCTACCATATAGTAGTATAACATATGATATTGATTTGTACAAGATTTTGAATAAAACTGTGCGGCCTAAGAACCACAAGATAGCTTGGAAGAGAGGTCTAATGCTGTTTAGCTGCCTTAGAAACGGGAAAGATGAGGTCCCTATGTGTAGGAAAGCAGGGGTGTACTCTATCCCTGTAACTTTCAAAGATGATAACTGTACCCTATATTACATAGGTAGCACAACAAGAAACTTATCAAAAAGGATAAAGGAACAAAGACGATATTGCTGCAGGGAAACTAACTACTGCTCTAGCTATGAAAGCATATGAACAAAACATTACCATAGACTGGAATAGTGTAGAGCTCTTAAAAGCTACCACTGATACTAGAGGGCTGACTACCAAAGAGGCCATGGAGATAGAGCGTAGACTCTGTCACACACAAGATATCATTAACGATAGTACCCCTCTACAATGCCCCGATTCATGGAAGTGGTGTGCGAAACATCTATTATGAGTGCTATAATGAACTGTAATTACTCTCTCATGAAGGAAACACTATTGTAAATGGAGTTTCATTCTTGCCATGTTAAAAAAGTGACGTTATAGACACTAAAGGACTAAATTAGGACATGGTTTATTCTGTTACCTTGTTATATATTTTTTGAATGTTATAAGTATGTTCCTAGTAAGGTTACCTCCTAAAGGTTAATATATGTAAATCTGTTATGTTTCGTTAACATTATGTAATTCATTAATAATAAGTTAATAATAGTTTAATAAGTTTATAAAAAATTCCCTTATATATATATATTGTGTGTGTGAGCTAGATGATATTTATATATTGTTCTAATGTACCGAAATATATATTTAACTTGTGTAATGTTCGAATGATGTTATAATGTTCTAACGTTCTGATATGTAAACCGTTCTGTTATCGCTTGTTTGAAAAATGTATCTTTTATTTTATAATGTTCTCTTAAATATGGTTTATAAGTGAACAAATGGTACTGAAGAGGGATCGAGAAAAGATCCGAAAACGTTATACCATAATAAATAACTTTATACTTGCTAGTAGAGCTGTTTGTCTTATAATGAAAATAATATTCATAAGAATTAATGATTTATTTCAAAGAGATTAATCACTTCAAATGTGTAATTATAATTCAATAATTATGCTTTGAAAGATAAAAATAAATATAAAATTTACTATTAATATATCCAAATATTAAATTTCTTCTATTGTATTTTTTTTTCTGATTATTAACTAACTTGAGAGCATAATATATATATCTTAAATTATGCTAATAATCAGAAAAAAAAAGATACAACAATAGAAGGGTTATTTGGTTATGTTGATGTATTAAATTATATTCTATGATGTTTGATTATTCTGATATGTCTTAACAGTGGTCTCAATTATTGTTATGTTTTGTCATCACTGTTAAGGTTACTGATGATTGATGGAATAGGGCTTCCCTAACATTATTCAATAACATCATTGTTATAGCAATACAAAGTGGTTCCAACCATAAAAGGGATATTATAAGAGATAGTCAACTTTTCAGTAATTATAAGGTTGCTAGATTAACAACAAATTCCAGTTACAAATTAAGCCTTAATCACTAATGCTGATTATGATAATGATGACAAGGATAAAGATGATCATGTCAGTAATGAATCTGAAGTTGAATAATACTAAAATAAAAGAGTAATAATTTTATCCCGTAACTATCTTTATTGACTTTTAAGATTTATTTTTATTGAATTTAAAATTTTTATTGTATCAACAGTAAATTTTTTAAAAATTTATCTCAAATTTAACATTCCAAAATTTAAGCATGTCTTCTACAGTATATTATAGTATCTTATACAGTAAGACCCCGCTTAAGGCTGTTTCAATATAATGAGGTTTTTTTGAATTCTCTATTTTTTATTGATTCACTTTGGCGCGATTTTTCAACTCATTATATTCATAAATCCAAAATTACAGTAATTTGTTGCTTTGATACTCCTATGCCGTCTCACAATGTGTTTGATATCAGTTCAGTGCCTCAAATACAAAAGTTTGCTGTGGTCACAGTTCATATTTATGATTGTTCATCAATGATGTTTTGCAGTTAAAGTTAAATGGAAATTATGGATCAGTTTATACAAAATGATCCAAATTTTGATAGAAGAATCAGTTTATACAAAATGATCCAAATTTTGATAGAAGTTCAAAGGCAAAATGAAGAAGTGTCATGGATGCAATGTATTGCTATTGACGGTTGCTTGCTGAATGAAAGAGAAAAAGGCAAATGATTTTTTGTTAGATGATTCTTAACAAAAAAATAAAAAGTATCAAATGAGGAAGAACCTTCCTCATCATAAATAAATTACTTGAATATTTTTGATTTTCATGAATGATTTATGAATACAAATGATATTAGCAATAAAAATGCCTATAATTAATGTAATGCAATAGTAATAATACATGTTACAAAATAAAAAAAGGTACTGTCTATAATTAATGTAATACAATAGTAATAATACATGTTACAAAATAAAATGGTTGTATATTTTTTTGTTCACTGTCTCATTTCACCTATTCTTATTATTTACATGTTAAGATGACCTCGTTTAATGCTGTTTCATTTAGTGCTTGGTTTTTGGAACGTATCCCCCGTGTTAAACGCAGTCTTACTGTTACTCAACAAATATAAAAATAATAATTATAATAATTAACTAGTGTACCTGGCATTGCCTAGGAATATCTGCCACATCATTTGTTGGGAGATATTAGTTTCTTGTTTGTGAAATTTTTTGATACAGTAAAACCTGTCTTGAGAGACCCCTGCAGTCAGCACCCACCTGTAATATAAGACCATGTTTGTTTAGAACAGAAGAGTTTCCAATGTTAATAACACTGCATAGAACGGCCACCTGTCCCACGCGACCAGCAGCCAACTAAAATATGCTTTTATACGACCAGTTTATACCCTAGTTGGCACACTAGTTGAAGAATTTGCTTGTATATACTGTACGTTACCCCGAATATGTACAGTTACTTATTTCATCATGATAAGTACCAAATTAAATTAAGTGTCACTATCACAGCGTTAAGCCTAATTAAGTCCTGTTCCCGCTATTGCAAGTAAGCGAAAGACACACAAACAAATAGTCTAAATCAACATCAATTTAAAAAAAAAATCAATTATATCAATGCAATAGATGTTTTATTTTTTTTACAGTAATAACATCAAAGTTCAAATTCAAATTTGTAGAGTATTGTTTGCGATCGCTTATGCTACATGTCTACAAGATGGCCGATGGTGGCAACAACAGATTTTTCAATACAACTACTGTATTGGACCATTTAAAAAATAGATAAAATATTGAATGTATTTTATTAAAATTATTTAAGGACTAAATTAAATTAATACATGTGAATTCTATATTATAAATTATTTTAAATACGTACTGTACTTTTAATAAGAAAATTATGTCGTAATACATTTAGCTAGTTGGCAATACTTAATTCTGTGGTCCGTGTAGTACAGTAGTTGATAAACCTTTGCTGCGTTCATTGTTTCTAACGTTGTTTTAAGTTATTTTGCGTTCTGATTCATTAAAAATGTCCAAAAGTGTACGAAAAGTTCTAACATTAGAGGAGAAGATTTCCGTACTAAGTGAGCATGATAAAGGATTATCTTCTCGTAATATTGCGGCGAAGTTTGGTGTTGGTAAAACGCAAATACAAAACATCGTTGTGAACAAAGATAGCATTATTTCAGCTTGGAAAAGTGGCAGTTCTTCGGTGAGAAAATATATTGTACCTCGACGAACACCTTATGAGAAGGTAAACAACTTAGTTTACGAATGGTTTTGTAATGCAAGAGCAAAAAATATTCCAATTTCTGGACCTTTAATCCAAGAAAAAGCCCTACTGCTTAGTTTAGAACTAGGTTTTACAGATTTCTCAGCTTCTAATGGTTGGTTAGAAGCCTTTAGAAAACGGCACAATATTTCCTTTGTTGCACTTTCAGGAGAAGGTGCCACAGTAAATCTAGCAACTGTTGAAGATTGGAAAAAACGACTGCCTTCATTGATTGAAGGATATGCGCTCAAAGACATTTTTAATGCAGATGAAACAGGTCTATATTTTCGAGCTTTGCCACAAAAATCCATGACTATTAAAAACGACAGAAAGGAAGGCTGTAAAAAGGCAAAAGAACGCATAACAATACTGCTAGGTGCAAGTGCTTTAGGAGAAAAATTAAAACCCTTAGTTGTAGGAAAATCAAAAAGCCCACATTGCTTCAAATCTTCTAAAAGTCTACCAGTGACTTACAGGTGGAATAAAAAGTCATGGATGACTAGTGACATTTTCAAGGAATATGTAACTATGGTAGACAGAAAAATGAAACATGAGCAGAGAAAGATAATTATGTTTGTAGACAACTGCTCTGCTCATCCATTTATTGAATTAGAAAATACAAAATTGGTTTTTCTGCCACCAAACACCACAAGCCACCTTCAACCATGTGATGCAGGAATAATACAAAATGTAAAATTAAATTATAGGAAAAAGTTGCTACGACATTTGTTATTCAATATAGAAAATTGTGAAAATGCCATTGAACTTGGAAAAAAAATAACTCTTCTGGATGCAATTTATTTTTTAAATTATTCATGGAACAAGGTAAAAACAGAAACAATAAAAAAATGTTTTGAAAAGTGTGGATTAATTCAATCAAGTGCAGACGAATCAACATTAGAAGAACCAGCATTGGATGAACCCACAATCACAGAATTACAACCAATTTTAGGATCAATTCCTTTAGAAAAATTTGCAAATTTTGACAATGACCTGCAGACATCTGATGCTATTGACGATGACTGGGAAGACTTAATAATTAAGAAAGCAAAGGGAGATACAAAGACAAGTGATAATAGTGACTCAAGTGAAGATGAAGAACCTGAAAAATGCATCTCAGCAGTCAGAGCAAAGGATTACATTAATCAATTAAAAAATTTTGCCTTAAGAAATAATAATGAGGAATTATTAAACAATTTGTTTGTTTGTCAGAATTTGGTTGAAGAAATTCACCTGAAAAAACTTGCTATTGCCAAACAAACTTCTATTTGTGATTATTTTAAATAATACTGTACTGTATTTTATGTAATCTATTAAAAAATGTATACATTTCTGCTTAATGTACATATATATTACTAAGCACTGTAAGTGTATGTTGTTTTTTTTTTACTTTAAATACTTTTAAACTGTTTTCCCTGTTATGATTTTTGCATTATAAGACAGACTTACAATGAGATCACTAGATAAGAGATTACACATCAGCAAAGTTACTTTACTCAGTACTTTATCCATAAGAAAATGTGCGTACCTTTAATGAGAGACCACCTGTTATCCGAGACCACTTTTTGATTGCACCAGAGGTGGTCTCTCAAAACAGGTTTTACTGTAGCTGCAAATGGTATTCTATCTGTATGCAAAGCTCAAAAAATTCAAAACCTTTGGATACAGTGGTAGTGATATAATGATGTCATGCATCAAAACTTTTGTGATGTCATATACTGTGATATTTCATGATGTCTTTTATTGCTACTTCATACATCAGAACTATGACATCATTGCTAAGCTATATTGACATCATACACCAGAACTTTTTACATCATACACCAGAACTTTTTTGACATCATTAACTGTTATGTCATAATGACACCACACACTGATGACATTTGTAACATCATTCATTGTTACATCACAATCACATCATGTTTGTTAGACCATGATGTCATTCTGATTTCATAACAATTTGAAGGATTCCAAATTAGTCTTGCCCGAATAAGTCTGAAGAATTTAAATATATATTTTAAATTATGACCCAAAATGCCCCAGCCTTGAAGTAATTTTATTCTAGAATACCTTTCGTTCCCCGTAGGTAAAGCCATCTGGAAAGTTTGGCCCAATAAGTCAGATAGTTGGGAGTCTGCAGAGTAGACAGATAGAAAGAATGACCCCCAATATGTCCTATTGCTGTGAGCAATTTTGATTTTGGGCACCGTATGTTATCTGCAAGGACATAAAAGTCACCCTGAAAAGTTGGATCCAATAGGTCAAACAGTGTAGAGCCTTTGTATAATAGATAGACAAATATATTGCATTTTATATATATTGATGATGATAAAGCTTTACCAACGAATTTGAAAACTTATATTTTTGCACTCTAATATTATGCATTATTTGTAATTTTTTTTAAAGTTTAATTGCTTTTTAATAAATTGAAATAATAATGATGCTTTGTGTAGAGATATTGGCTTAGTAATCTGAAATATTACATCAGTATTTGATTCAAGCTCAGATTTATTTTATTAAATTTGTTTTTCATTTACAGAATTCATTAATAAATTATTTAATAAAACTATTTTGTGCAAGTAGTGTATTTTAAAAATATAATTTTAAGTATTTTTATTGATATTTGCCTAAATACTTTGTTTTTTTAAGGTGAATTAGATGATCCTCAGGCAGCCTTTTCTGTTTTACGGCGATCTATGCATGAAGAAAATAATCAAGAGCAGTGGTAATAATTCTTTTAAAATAAATTATAAAAATTCTTGATATTAAATAATCTATAATTTATCAGCATTGATTTTAGGTCACTTAGAATATACAGTGGTGCCTTGCAATTCGACATTTGAGTTTCTCGGGTTGGGGCATGCACTGCATGGAATTGTGTTATGTCATTTGCTACTTGTCAGTTCTTTTTGGGCTACTTTGGTGTTTGTCCATGTTGTTTGTGTAATTTTAAATTTTATTTTTCAGAAAGTAAAAAATTTGTAATTATTATTATTTTTTGAGTGAAATGGGTTCAAAGAAAACTGACCAGAGGGATAATTCCGAAAAGAAGTACATTTGATTGAGCAAAGAGATGAAGAAAAAAATTGTAAATAAAGTGCAGAAAGGTAGAACAATTAAAATGTAACTCGAGTATGATGTTCCTACGACAATCTGTGGCAATGTTTTGCAACAGAGAGAGAAGATTATATGTGATAGGGTGTCTGCTGGAAGACTTCATTCCAACATCTAAAGGATAATAAATTGTGTGTTGTGTTTAAAATAGTGTATTTTTTAATTTAATTTTTTAATAGTAAAACACATATAATAAAGTAAATAATATAATGTATCTCTTTCACCTCACCCGTTAGGGAAGTGGGATGGGGACCGATAATGAATTAATCTATTTTGCATAGTCTTATGAAATATTGTCCTGCAATTTGACATTACTTTGGCGACGGATTAGTGTCGAATTGCGAGGCACCACTATACAACTTTTTTGGGATAGCAATATTTTCTTTATTTTTACAGCAATTGTTTATTTAATTTCTGATATAAACAAATTCTATTAATATTCAGTCAATATTCATTTTGTGCAATTTGAATATACAGTATATTCCTGATTTACTGGGGCAGTCATGAAATGAATTACCCTAGATAATCAATTCCCTGGATAATCTGCAAAATATTAAAAAATCAGATGGACAACATACATTTAATATTAAAAAATAAATAAATTCCACACACACACACACACACACACACACACACACACACACACACACACCAGGCTCTTGTAAAAAACAATATACGTATTGTCTGTCCACGAAAGCCGCGCCTAGCTAAGGTGGATTATTGTTATAGTTTACGTCAGAGTTTTCTATACTGCAGGATGGATGCAAAAGAATTAACAAAAACATCATTTTTAAGACAAACAAACAAAAAATAAAGTCAAAACATACATATATCAAAGCATACTCTATACAGTGCTGATGGGTCACAAAGATGTAACATTAAAAATATTTATATTAAAGAATCATATATAATAAAGGAATAAGCATGTGAAGTCCATGTTTCTGCGCATGGGTTAATTCTCAGAATCGGAAGTTCTGACGTTACTATTTTCTCCCACTTCAAATCTTTAATCGCATCTTTTAGAAAACTAAATCCTAATATCATTATAAATTTTGTTTTAAATTATCATAGCTTACTTCCTATTTATGTTTGTATACTTCTTTTTGTTATTTGACTTCAAATTTATGGCTTTTTCCATGGAAAAAATGTTGGCTGTTCCTTGGCCTGATGGGGTTCAGCATGCCAAGGCTACATAAACGTTGCATTTAAATAATAATTTATTCATTTCAGAAATCATAATTATTTTTATTTTAAGATAATAATTATAATTATTACCTACATAATTGAATCGGTAAATCGATAGTTTGTTAGTTGTCAGTTTAATGTAAGGAAAATTTTAAAGTTTGCTCTGGAGAAAGAAAACAAGCAAAAGCATTGTAAACAAGGATGTGCTAAATAAATGAAAAATCACAAATTTGACAGATGATAAAATGTTTCGTTTTTGATGTATTTGGACACGTAGTGGCCAGGGGCTAACTAGTATACATATAAGTTGGTTGGATGGCCACATAGTAAAGCAGTCACTTACAATTTTGATGGATCTGGATTGAAATCCAGTTTCCATACCTCCAGTTTATAGAAGAGTTGTAGATCCAGGTCTGGCTCATTAATTCAAACTCTCCTAATAATCAAATAAAACACATGTACAACTGATTAATGATGAAATTAGAAGAAAAATGCTTGTATATCTGCATTGTAGTTTTATTTGCTTTGATCAGTATTTTTCTTATAAGTCAGATTCTCTACATAAGATCCATACTTATGTAGAGAATCTCTACATAAGTATGGATCTGCATATTTGTATAGATACTTCTTTTCTTTCAACAGAGTTTTATTTGAACTATCTATGCCATAAATTTATCAATTATTCACTATAATACAGCATATTGTAGCATCATATTAAAGTTTACCTAACACAAAGCTATAGGTATCAGACACAAAATGGACACTAAGATATATCAGACCATTGTGCAAGGGCTCTTTTTTGTGTGAATTCATTAATGAATCATAGTGTGTACCATTTGCATCATGATTGCAAGTCGTGATTACTTAAATTTCAAAATTTGTTTCTTTAGTTGGAATATATGATCTAGAGTAGTGTTTTCTATTTGGTGATCTGAAGATCCCTGGGGGTCCATGGAATTAATTTACAGGGTCTGTAGTTTATCTTATATAAAGAGGAGATCCACATCTTTTAGCTAATTGGAACTGCTGATCTCCAGAACTATCTATGGAAGTAAAAGAAGAAAAGAAAAATGATGCTTTTTGATAATTTTTTTTATTATTTATAACTCTACTCAAAATTATTTTAGTTGTTGAATTTTTCACTTTAAACTTTATATTTTATACAAATACTTCTCTGAAAAAAAATTTTTAGATCAGTAATATAGGCAATCCCCGATTTATATATGACATACATACATTTGCAGTTACATAAGTGTGAGGTCTGCAGGACCCACCATATTGTTATATTTACTTTGTAATTGTCACATATATTTTTATAATAATTATGTTATCCAATTTATTATTCTGATAACAATTGTATAATTTAATCATTTTATATCAATATTTTGTCAAATTATTACTTTATTCAATCTTGTAAAATCGTAACTTAACACAATTTTTATCTAATGTTGCAGTCAAAGGAACGACATTTAGCTTCTTCTTGATTCATTTTATCATAAACAGATGGGTTGGCAACTGCCTGGACGAGGAAATAAAACATTAAATATGTCGGACACAAACAAGGAACTTTCCTTGCTAACAGCTAAACATTTCGACATCTAAGTGATGTCATGAACCGACTCATGAGCTCTCCCCTGACGACAGATAAAAGGCGAGGAGAGAGGCCGAGTCGTCAATGAGTCTGATGAGTTCATTGGATACCTAGCTGAAACTTAGCTGGAGAAAGGAAAACTCCGAAGAAGTCCGACTCATCCCTTGTCCACTAGTCCAGATATGTAGTGCTTAAGGAGTGATTACACAAGTCAACCCGACTGCGTAATTTACGAACCATTTGTTCGTTCGCCATTTTAATATTCACGAACCATTAGTGTGTTCGCCCATTCTAACACAACTCTCAAACCATTAGCACGTTCGCCAAAATTCTAATATTAGTTGACAAAATTGTTAGGAGTTTGTATACAACACAATCATTTCTTTGATTTCTCTCCTTCATTTAAATATTGTAACCATTTATTGTTTAACATTTAGTTTGTAAATAAATATTTTTATACATATATTATATACTGCGTTCTTTTCCTTCTCTGGACCTGGACCCCGTGTGCACTTACGCTAATCGATTAAACCGCTCGGATGGATAAATAAAATACGCTAAATAAACACGCTCGTTAATAGACAGCCATCCTTGACGATTTTAGGACATATCATTCGTGTTGAGACTCCATGGAAAAAGGTCTCTGGTGTCAGGACTGATGTTTGATAATTCCGACTACAGCACCACATTGCAGCAGCCTTACATAATGTTAATTTAAATTAATGAGTTGGGCATGACATAGCCTGTCATTTTAACTTTTTCCACTCCACCGCCTCAATATTCTAGTCACGCTCCCCCATCTTGCACTCTTCCTCCTCAATATTCTAGTCAAAGTTTAAAAACCAATAACTTTGTTATTTTTGCTTAAATCGAGAAAAAATGGTTAAAATGAGTGTTCTAGTAGAGCTGTATGTCTTGTAATTAGTTTGCCTTGTATTTATTTTCTTAAGTTATCTTTATCTTCTTGTATTTATTTTTTTAAGTTTAAACAAGAAGGATTAAAACTAATTCGTGATAGTTTATTTACTATATTTAAGAAAAAAAGCAAAATATAATTTTATTATCATTTCTAATAGCATTAAGTAATTTCATTTTTAAAGTTACCGGTACTATTTACTCTAATATTATAATTTATATAAGCCTTGAATTTTTATTATATATTTAATGGATATCACTTCCAGATATATGTAGTTCATTACATTATAAGGATTTTAAAATTTTCAATTTAAATCGTATTTATTGTTAAAAATATAAGAAACTGCATTTTTACAGAAAATAATAGAAAGTATGAATAAAATTATTGATCAAATCAGGCATTCCAATTTGTTATTTTC